>JBAGKK010486976.1:0-16260 GCA_037177015.1 Euceroptres primus
ACGGTCTACGTGACGTCACGAGAGAAGCGACTCGCGCACGCCTCTACCACTACTCCCGCTCTCCAGGAGAAACAGAGCTGGAAGCGTAACATGTGGTCCCGGAGGCAATTTCCCCGAGCTGGGCATCCCTGCAGTAGAAAATCGGGACAAAGCTTAAGCAATTTTGGACATTAACAGAAGTGCACTCATACAATTTTTTTCGATTAGTTTTATTCGCTTAAGAATTATTAGCTTCTATTTTTTAGAATATTGGGTTTACAGATGACAATGGGTCCTTGAGTGATACTGTAAACTTGGAAGCGCGCACATGTCCAGTCAGCTCAGAGTTCACAGGCGTAGAAACTGTGTAAGGGTTCAGGGACCCAAACTCCTGAAGTTTTTGTATACTGCTATGAAAAATAATTTAATTTCAACAAAATGTATTACAATTTATTTGAAAAATTGTACTTTTAAATTGTAGCTTTATATATAATTCTTATAAATTTAATTATAACATAATTATAAAGATTTTTAATGGAAATACATAAAATATTTCATATTTTGCGTTGAATATTTTGGTTAACCCAACAAATAGTTATAAAATCATTTTAATTCAATATAAAATTGTCTAATTATTTTGTACACAACAAAATTTTGGTTAGATTTAAAAAAATAAATTTTAATTTTAATTTCATAAAATGAATTTGTGATTATAGCATTTTGTTGAAATTAAATTATTTTTTATAGCAGTATACAGAAACTTCAGGAGTTTGGGTCCGTGAACCCTTACACACAGTTTCTACGCCTGTGAACTCAGAGCTGACTGAACATCTGCGCGCTTCCAAGTTTATAGCATCACTGAAGGACACATTGTCATCTTTAAACCCGACACACCCAAAAAATAGAAGATAATAATTCTTAAGAGAATAAAAATAATTGAAAAAAATTTTATGACAGCATTTCTGACAAAGTTATGGCAAGTTGAAGTGAGCCAATTTAACAATGCTGCCTAATTGTATAAATTTAAACAATTTACAGACAATTTCATACGAACTTGTATTCGTTAGTTTGTGAGGAATAATTTTTGACAGAAATTTTGACTCGAAAATCAATTTGCTTCGAGTAAAACGACTTTTTATTGTAATGCATTATAATTTCCTAAAATAAAACCTCTGTTTCTTTAAAAACTATCAACTTTACAGGGATAATACTTACTATAAAAAGTGTGTATTTCCACCTGCACTTTCGGATCTGCAAAAAATAATTCTAGTTCAAACAATATTTTCTGAGATATTGACGGAGATATTTTTTTCCATCAATTTTTCTTTTTGTTTATTTTCTGCAATAAATATTCGTCTAATTGCAAATATGTTCTGGTAACTTTTATTGCTGTTGATCTACTCTAACGAAAGGCATAAGCAATTTTTGAAGAATATTAAATGCAAAGGTAATAATCAGGAATTAATCAAATTTACGTAATTGCGAATATTTCGCAAACCCCATAAATGCCAGAGACGTACCACACAGATTCGGAATCAGGAGATCATCGTGCATCAGAATCATCACAGAAATTGCCAGGGCCTCGTCGATCCGACGGAAATGGGTATAGCGTCCGGACTATATTACAAGCGGCCACGTCGAAGTAGTGCTTTTCAAATAGGAGCAGTCAAGCTGTGGCGGTGGGGAAAGTAGAGCGTGAAATATACTAATAACGCACTAGGGTTTAAAAACTCCATAATAGTCGAGTTTTTGACGGATGAGGTGCAGAAAAAAACATTTAAAATTTTGTGGACTGCTAGTATCATTCCTAATAAACGAAGCAAATATTGATAGCGTTTTTTTCTTAATTAAAATTTTGTAAATTTAAATACATATTCTTTAAATAATTATGCATTCGCGATAAACAAATAAAAGGATTTCATTATTTATATATGCACGAAACTAAACAATTTTTTTTTACATTTGTAATATAAATGCGAAAACAGTGTTCGAGATTGTTAACTTGAAACCTGTACCCGCAGGAAGTTTTTCTACCAAACCTACGTTACTGGAGGGAAAAATTAGTACAATGGTGGGGGAAACTCACGTATTACAAATTCCAGCCTGATCTAAAGCGATGTTTGAGAGGGTACTGTATCTCACTATAAAAAGCTAATGTATATATTACATAATGTGACATTCTGCAAGGAAGCTCCCCACTTTGACGATCGTTGTTTAGGAGATATTTACGTTTTTTGTGAAGCGTCAAAAATAGCGATTTTGGGTTATCGATCCAAAATCATACTTCAATCTATAGTCTATCTAGTGAGGTAATACCTATGACCCGAACCTGACCCAAAGTGGGTATGTTTTGTGTTTCAAGAAAAAATATGGCACGTGGACTTACGACACTCGCCAACTTTAACTGCGTTTTCCTCGAAAAGTGGTTTTTCCATGAAATTGTCCAACAACACATTTTTTTTTAGTGAGTAGTTCGCCCAGTACTGGCTAACGGTTGGCTCCACGACCCGAGCAGTATAATGCCGGTGATAGAAAAATCAATTATTTCTTTTAAAAAAATAGGTTTATAAATGTTTAAGTAACATCTTAATAAAAATTTTTAATGGCGCTAAAATGGCCTAAACCATCGAAAAACAAAATATTATAGTACAACAAAAAAAATTTTTCAAAAATTTCTAGTTTCTTCATGAAAAATGATAAATGTTTTAAAAAATGCACTTTTTGAAAGCCCATATAATATTAATGAAACGTGCTAGAATCTTCAGCATGGGCTTAAATGAAAGTTTGAACCTTATACTTTAAAGCTATTATACTGAAAACTAAAGGGAAGTAACGTGGAGTCGTTAGCACAGCTTTTTCGATCAGCACCCTCCAGCCACGGTCCCTGTTTCGCTCGACTGCCATGACTGGGACATGCTGGACAAAAAAGCTATTCCCAATGGCTGGACGTTATTTTCCTTCAATTTTCGGTATAACAGCTTTAAAGTATAAGGTTCAAGCTTTTATTTAAGCTGATGTGGATGTGCACGTATCATTAATATTTTATGGATTTCCAAAAAGTTCCAAAAACACGTTTTTTAAGGTAGGTGTCGTGCTCTACCACTTTTCGACAGAATGTTTTAAAATTTTTACTGAATAAGAACAGTAATAATATCTGACACCTCGCGAAATTAGAAGATCGATCGTTTCATATCAAAGATAAAAAGCATCAAAGTTAGCAAGTTTTGTACCTATCGCCTATATCAAACTAGTATTAGCACGACTCTTTCAATTCTAACGATTAAACGCTTCGACAGAATTGGTTAAAAAGACAAACGATAGTACACTTAACTCATTTTTTATCGAAATGGCGATTACTTTGTCTTGAAATCGCACAGCCGATTTAACCCTGGATCACACCTGAGCAGGCAGTTCACCCTATATTTGTAAAAAATTTAGCCGTCTCAGTAGGAAAAAAACTTAAAAACATTGAAGTTACATCTTTAAACTGATCTAAGTATGACTTTTTATTGTGTTAAGGTCAGTAAAACATGTTAAAAATAGGTTTACTTTTCGCGTTTTCTCGCTTTTGCTGGCATTTTTAAAAGGAAATCTGTAGCACATTTCACTTCATATCAAGATAAAATTTTCAGGGCGTCTACACGACGCTCAATTTTAAATTGCCTGTTATTTAACAAGGAATTATTATTTATGAATTGCTAAAAATGAAAAAATGTACTTTAGTGTCGAGGTTAATGTGATTATTTTATCGACAATGAAGACTCTATGTCGTCGTTTTTTTGTAATTGATAAAACTGAAGGTTATAATAACATATCAAAACACTTTTTACTTGTATTTTTGTTCAATCGAGAGAAAAATCCCGGTCACTGATTAAATGCCCTGTCATTTCCCGGTTTTTTTCCGATGAACAAAATTTACTGTCATTTCCCGGTTTTCCTCTCGCCCAGACGCCCTGTTCTTTTCCTAAAAGGTACCAACAATTTAAGATTGTTACATTTCTTAAAAGAACAAAATGATACCGAAAAAAAACAAAAAAAAAAGTAAATCTCATCTACAAAACTCGGACGGCATATAGAAGAACCCAACTTCATTAGGTCGTAAAAATACTCAAGTGTCATTTCATAACGTGAAAATTGTCGCTAAATCCGAATTTCCTGTAATTAAAAGTTTGTTAACATTTTTTTCAAAAGTTCCACATTTGTCTCATAACTTTATCAACATTTTTTTCTCATGTCGGCAAAATACGTATCGCCTTATTTCCTTTGAAAATGAAATATTTTCCAATAAAGGAAATGATTTTTTTCATGCGAGATGAGCATGAAACTTGGGCGTTTTGAAATAGATTCGGTCCTATGTCAACCTAGCAGAACTATATTTGACAGTCAAAATAATTATTGTGAAAAATATAGTTTAAAAAAGAAAGTAACAGAGAAGCAGTTTGAAAATAAACAACTGATTTCATTTGTCAATTTCTATGACTAAAGAAAATGTGGATAAAAGTTTTACAGAAAAATTCTACAGAAGTAAAAGGAAAAATAAGTCTTCTCTGTATATCGAATAAACGCTGCAATTAAATGCAAAACAAATATAATTGTATTGTCTTGGAGAAAAAAAGTTTCGCTTAACATTTTTTAAAAATGTATAGGAATTAGGAGGCTCACCTTCCGGGGTGGTGGCACTGGATTACATATTCCATGATCCGAACACATGGAACTCAAGGATTCATTGCTGCGACCATTACTCAATCTCGATGAGTTTGACAGAGAAGGAGCCGGAGGAGGAGGATTTCTTGGCCTTTGCAGCGTTGACATGTTTGTTTTATCCATACCTTAACAAAAATTAAGAATTACATTATTAATAATATAATTTGAAGTTAATACACCAACAGGGTAAAAAAGGTTGTTTCTCTACTTTTTTCATTCAATTTACATATCCATTCGTTGAAATTGGAAAGGAAATTTGAAAAATTGGAAGCAAAGCTCATGCGTGCATAAGATAGCAATACTTTCAAATTACATGCAAGCTTAAAAGAAATTTTCGAAATTCGAGAATCTTATTACCATGTCCAGTAGAAGAATCTCCACTTGGTGATCTCTTATGTTGATTGTTTAACGTGTTTAATGAGTGAGGGAGAGTCTGCATAGAATGTCCGGCTAAAATAGGTTCACTTGTTGTTCGACTGTGCGACGAGCCCGACAAAGAAACCGAAGATGGCAACGTTCCATAGTGAGGCGAAGACACTGAACTTCCCGTTGGCGGAGGAGGAGGTGCTATTCGCTTCTTCAGTGACCCGTGAAAATTCATCGAAATGTCTGGTACGACTGGAGTCGCTACTGCACAAAATGTATACTTATTTAATAGCATGCATACACATACTTAGTCATACCTAAAACTGCAGTAAACCTGACACGAAATTTTCGGATGCTATCTTTGCATAATAGAATTTTGCGGTATTTATGAATGCACAATGATGTTCTGCTTATAGTTACTATAATGAATGTTTTAAATATGTAATAAAAAAAAACATCGAATTAAATTATACGATTTTCAAGAAGTTCGATTTGAAACTCTTTGAATTCTAAACAATTCAAATTTTCAATTATTAAATTTTGAAAGCTTTGATATTTAAATATTTAATTTTGAACATTTTCAAATTTTTAAAAATTCATTTTTGAACGCCTAATTCAAAAAACTTTTAATTTTTAAGACCAAATTTTAAATTGTACAATTTCGAATCTTTGAATTTTTAAATTTTATTTAAGTCTAATATTTAAGAATTCAATGACAAATAAAAAATGTTAAGTTTGCAATGCTTTTAACATTTCATGCAGGCCACAGCTAGTGTCTTTCTCTACTTTTTGTCACTTCTATTTTGTTTAAAGTTACTTGGGTTACGCTTGGGTTAAAGTTTCTCAAGAATATCAGAGTTGGTCAAGGATCTTTCGATTTTTATGAAATTTGGTCAAACTTTAGTGTTATGTTACGGTAATTTCTGGATCAAATGGTTTTGAAAAATTTTGAAAATTCTGGGAGTTATCGGGCTTTCAATTTTGAGGGTCGTCACTTTTCAAAAAGCAATATCTCTGAGACCGTTAAATGAATTTATTTAAATATTTGTATTTAATTAAAATCGGAGGGGTGCTTTTGACCGAAAAATTGAATTCAAAATTTTTATTTTGATTCAAACATTTATAAATTCTATATTGTCCTTGAAAAAATGAATTATATTTAACGGTCTCAAAGATATTATGCTTTGGAAAGTGACGAGCCTTAAAATTTAAAGCCCAATAACTTCCAGAATTTTGAAAAATTTTCAAAACCGTTTTCTTACACATATCCACTATCCACTTTCTTCACATAACATTAAATTTTTGACAAATTTCATTAAAATCGATAAACCCTACCAACTTTGATATTCTTGAGACATTTATAGGGTCTTCTTTAAAGGATTTTTTCTCTCACTTTTTTTCAAAAACCCATGACTTTTTCATGACTATCCGTGACCAATAAAATTCTCTGACTCTTCCATGATTTCCAGGTTTTCCCTGACTTTTGACAAATTTCATTAAAATCGAAAACCCCTACCAACCTTGATATTCTTGAGACATTTATAGGGTTTTCTTTAAAGGATTTTTTCTCTCACTTTTTTCAAAAACCCATGACTTTTTCATGACTATCCGTGACCAATAAAATTCTCTGACTCTTTCATGATTTCTAGGTTTTCCCTACCTTGCATATTTATTCCAAGTACAAAAAATGTCATATTTTTATATTTTAAAGTCAACAATTAAGAATTTAAAAATTCACAATTACATTCAGTTTCACATTGAAAACAATCATAAAGATCAAATCAAGGTAGAATTATTAAAAATTGGAGAATTTTAATTTTGAAGACATTTTAAATAAAATTTTGAAATTAAAAAATTTCCATTCAAAGCGTTCAAAGTTTAATTAATTTAGATTTAAATATATATAAAAATTGTTTAGTTTCAAATGCAAATCATTCAAAATAGTACAATTTCAATTAAAAGTGCCTAAAATTGAACAATTTTTAATTCAAAACGTTCAAAATTCAATAATGTCGAATTGAAAGCATTTAAAATTAAATTAAAAGCACTCCAAACAGAATTAGAATATCGCAAGAGCTTTTAAAATTTGAAATTTTTCACATTCAAACATTTCAATGTTTCATTTCGAATCTTTAGAGAAGTTGGACTGTATAGCCAAAAATCACAAAAAGCGTTACACTTATTTTTATTTAAAGTTAAAACATTCTTTTTATGAGATCTACATAAGTTATCAGGAAAAAATAATTCGGAGCAAGTAGATTTATACCTAGAGAAGAGACGAGTATAATGGACCGAGAAGGAACAACGGGACATTAAGGGCATGTATCAAGGTGACCACGTGACTAATTACCGGTAATTTATTTTAACTTAGAAATTTCCTAAGCTAATAAAAATATTGGGCTAAAATTTAGGGACATGATAAAGGACACTGGAAGGCACCTCCCTCTGGTGCGGTACAGTTTTTTTAATTAAAAAAATTAATTCTATATAATTGTCAAAATTATTTTTTTTTTTATAAAAAAAAAGCTGTAACGCACGAGAGAGAGATTTGCCTCAACGCCCTTTATCATATTCCTAAATTTTAGCCTAATATTTTTATTATTTTAGGAAACATCCAAGTTGGAATAAATTACCGACAATTAATCTCGTAGTCACCTTGATACATGCCCGTAATGCTAAATTCAGTTGCAATTGGTTTAATTCGCAAGACGAGTTATGAAATATATTTATACTAGAGTAACAATGGTTACTCTAGTAATATTCTAATTCAAGTTGCAAGTACTCTAATTCAATTTGCAATAGAATTTAGCATTAATGTCCCGTTGTGTCTGCCCAGCCCATTAAACCCGTCTTCCCCCTATATTTTACCCCCTACGGGTCAAAGCAAATCCCGACTCCTTCAAAATCCCACGAGATTACATTGCCCACATGTGGTGGCCTCCGGGCGCTTTTGGGCGCTGTCCCCGGCAGAAGGTTAAAATATTTTATACCCTGCCTAAATGACTTTAAAATTTCAAAAAATCGTAAAAATATATTTTCTCGTTATTGCTTTAGAGCTACATCAATTTACTCAACTATTTAACCATCAAATGTGCAATGTACGTTAACAGGAATGAAAGTACAATATAATAGTACGATAATACAATACCGACAAGAATTATGGGACCACCCGTTTTTTGTTAGTTACATAAAATCAGATGATTTTGATAATAAATAAAGTAAAATGTTTTCTTCAAAATAACGCGAAAGGTGTCAAAATTCTGCGTTTAATGACCCCAAGATGAAGTATTTTCGTGAAGTCCTTAAGAAGATATGACCAAAAAAGTCTCAATTTCAAAGTTTTCTCAAATTTTGAATAACTTCTGAAATAGTGGACATTTTAGATGTTCTTGGGCTCATTTGTGTCAGGAACGTTCTAATAAAATTTCCCTGGATTTTGTCAAAGTCGAAACAAGAAAATCGTAAAAATTTAAAAAATTCTTACACGCAGAAAAAGTATTTTAAAAAATTATGAAAGTGATAATTAGCAATAGTTAAGTAAATTTTCTTACAATATTCAGTATAATTATTTGTAATATTTCTTTTATACAGGCTCGAATTTTCACGATCTTTTTGTTTCAAGTTTAGACTTAGACAAAATCCAGGGAAAAAATACTAGGATATTCTTGATCCAATAGTCATATTATGCGTTAAAAAAGAAATCAAGAACGCTTAAAAATATCCATATTAATAAGTAAACAAGAAATTAATTGATCTTTACACATGTCGAGCATTGTATTCTTGTACTGATTTTAGTAAGTTATTTGAATAATGAAGGTGTGTGCATGAAACTCTGCATTTAGCCCAGGTTGTTTTATAATCCAAATGTACAGATTTTTTTCCTTCATGCAACTTTAGGGAACTGTTTTTGACTCCCAAAAGAAAGTTTCTATGCCTATTAGAATATGCGAATAAAGAACTTTATTTTTTGTCGATACGACCTATTATACAATATAGAAGGCTTCTAATTCTACATTGTGCAACTCCAAGCATTTAAAATTCAAAATTATTTAGTCTTCAATGCTCGGCGTTTGAAATGTATTAATTTTACAACAAATTAAAAAGTTTTCGGTTTAGAATACTCGGTAGTGAAATTTTTTAAGTTTAGCGGTCTAAAAATAAAAACTCTTTACTTTGGTCCTCGATTTTGAAAGTGTTTGATTTGAAGTGCTTCTCATTTTTCAATTTAGAAATTATCGTCGTTTTGCATTAATATTATCAAATCTCTAACACTTTCAGATTTGAAATTATGGATATTGTTTTTCTTAATTGTGGCATTTTGAAGGCAACTTAAAAAATTGAAACTTTAAACTATGCTCAAAAACATCTAAAAATATTGAATCTTATTGGGTTTTGAGGCAATAATGTAAGAAACTTTTATTTTGGTCTATAAGTCATAAAAAAAATTGTGAAATTCGACTCTCTTCGTACAAAATATAAGTAAATATAATAAAAGTCAAGAATGTTTTGCATGAAGAGAGTCAAATTTAACAATTTTTTCATGATCTCTTTAGAACAAAATTTAAGTTTCTGACATACCATAAAAACTTCTAAAACGATTCGCATTGCTATAATATTGACCTTTTGCACACATATTTAAAACTTAAAAATAACATGTCTCCGGAGTACTAGTTCGATCAGCCAATTTTTTTGTTTTTGGCCCACACTGCTGTGAAGCCTGTCATCCTTTAAATCCCGACTCTGAAAGAATAGTTTTACGAAACGTGTCTTACCGACGATGGGTTTTCTTATTTGTGGTAGAGGTGGTGGTGGCATTTGTTGTCTACTTGTGCATGAATTTGGTGACGATCCGCTTTGTAGACTATCGCACGTGCTACTTCGACTTCGTAGAGTTAATGGAGAATCTCCAGACCCAGTGACTCCTCCACCCGCGTATGATGGTGGTCTACTTCGGGATTTTTTTTCCGGGGTCAGGCAACCGTTTTGTGGACGATAAGACTAAAAGTCCCAGAAATCTCATCGTAAAAATAATTTGGGAAACAAAAATAGATATAATTAAACACTTTCGTTAATCTTTTTATCCAAACAATACAATCAACTACACTTACTCTATCCTCAATGATTGTCTCATCATCAGAAAAATCGGTGGAGCCTTCGTCGTGTGAAAGATTCCAATCGATATTCACATTATCGAACAAAGTTTTTTGTCGCTGCACGGCATGACTTAACTAAAAACCATTTTAAAAAATGTTTTAATTACAAAACTATTTCTCAAATCACGAAATTATCTATTTTTATTAAGAAATTCCTTCCCTCTTATAAATTCAAGAAAAGAATACTGACCAGTTCTTTACACGTATGATGTCCCAATTCTTGTGCGATGTCCAGAGATGTTTTATCCATTTTATTTCGAATAGCAGGATCCGCGCCCGCTCTGAGAAGCAATTTCATAGCTTCAGCTCTGTCGTGTCGTGCGGACAAATGTAACGCAGTATCTCCGTCGATGGTGGACTTGTCGATGCCACCAGTTGGCATATTTTGTACGAGAAAGTCTACTATATGGAGACTATTTCCCATCTCACGGAGGATCGCTAAGTGCAAGGCAGTCTCTCTCACGTCCTAGAATAAAAAGATAGAAAAATGGAGAAAAGAGTAAGACAGAGAGAAATTAATATACAAGTCGATGGTAAATTAATTTACCGATGTTGGCAATGGCGCAGCTAGATCAACATTTTCGGCAAAAACTTGCAATAGTTGCTGTAAATCACGATTATTAACAGCATGCTCTAAATCTGAGAGGAGATCTCGTTCGTCAGCACATGTATTCGTCACATACCTCTTGTCTACGTATTTTGCTCTTATGAACTCGTAACGCTCCTCCCTGCGAAATAAATTCATTGAGTGGAATTAAAAATACGTATTCAATTAAGTAAATTGATTGATTTAAAGTAAGTTGACTGATTGAAATAAATAAATTAATTAAAGGAATTATTTTTAATCTGTAATTGAAGCACTGAAAATGACAACTAGGTAAAGACCACTTGAAGATGGTCAATAAATCATGTTCTTTTCAGTTGTTATAAAGGGCCATCTTCAAATGGGCTTTGCCTAGTTGTGCCTCAATTGAAGAAACTAATCTAGTCACAGCCTAGCACAGCCTGAACCAATTTTCACTAAAAAGAACTTGCCCATCGCAGATTTTTCTGAATGTTTTTTTTTTAAATTTTAAACCGTAAATGAAAACAAATCGTTGGGCGTCTTATTATTGTCAAATTATTCAATTTTTACATGCTCTTAAAATGAGAGTGTAATAATTCTTTCGTCTAAAATTTGACTCCCCAAATGTTCTGATAAGTCTCCACGTTTGAAAAACCTCTGAATCCAATGAATGTCTGTTCATTCGTCTACCCACTTTTTAGTTTTTTTTTTACCCACAATAACTGTCAAAGAATAGTATTTTATGATACAAGGATGCAAAGTTGTCGTTTATCCAAAACGAGTGTGATCTTTTGAGTCCGAACCGTAGTCGAGGGCTGGAAAAATCATACGAGTTGGGATAATGCCATTGCATGCGAGTGTTATACGCTGTTTTTTGTAACAAATGCCATGAAAGTTGCAAATACTATGCAGATAGATCTGGGGCCTCAGGTTAGAGGCGGAAGCGTGGCGGGGTCCAGGGGCAGAGCTCCTGGCCGAGTCCGGGGTGAAACCCCGGCGGTAATTTAGGAGGGGAAGGGGTGAAGCCACCTGACTGAAAAAGAACCACTTCAAAAGAATTAAAAAATGACTACAAAGAGTTTCAATATCACTTAGAAGTATCTGACATAACCTGGCTGACGAATCTACTTTATCTACTAGACTTAAAACAATTTTGACAGCTAGGCGGCGCGTCAGTTTGTTGTAGATGATCAGATGAGTAGCAGGTCTGATGCTTTTAGGTAAAGCTATAAGTTAGTCGAGTGAGTCGAAGTGCGCATGCTTAGCGATAGAAATAATTTCAGCGATAGAATTATTTTTCTTGAAAAAAGGCTCCCTTTGCACACAGAATACAGGCATCAAAAGATCTACTCTCAGAGCTTGTGTTACAAAAATTATCATATCAAATCGCCTTCTGGTACAATTGTTCAGGACCAAAAAATGAAGAGTAAGTTAATCAGCCATATTCGATAAAAATTCAGAAAGAGCATTTTGAAAATTTGTGAAAAACATTTTTTGAACAATTAAAAAATTCCAATCTCAGTTCTTAAAAGTGCTCAAACAACTCTACAAATTATCTAAATAGAATTTTTCAATTAAACACAAATTAATAGACCTATAGAATTTATAAAACAAGAAGAAAATAAAAAATAAAACTTTTCCCGAAAAAGAAAAAATCTACGGACCAAAGGTCATCACATATCTATTTCAACGTGGATATAAATCTACAGTACTAATATATCAATAATATGAATTTTATCTCTTGGGCTAGATAAAATTTAAAAAATTAACCTAGTCCATGAGAGGCAGGCATACTACGGACCCACTTGTTCCGATATATCGTAAATATAATGTCTCTCGTGGAAAAAATTGACGAAGTAGTCAATGTAAAGTTTCCATCCTTACCATCCGATATGGAAGAAATATAATTTACAAACATACAAAAGCAATGTAATACAACTAACCCAGGTTCTCACTAAAAATTTATCGCATGCCGCGGTGGCGTAATCGGTAACGCATCCTACATGAAATAGGACGTTCCCGGTTGAAACCCGGACTGCGGTAGTTTTTTTCTGAAAACTTGGGCTAGATAAAATTTAGAACATTAACTTAGTCGATGAGAGACAGGTATACTACGGACCCACTTGTTCCGATATGTCGTAAAGGCAATGTCTCTCGTGGAAAAAAATGACGAAGTAGTCAATGTAAAGTTTTCATCCTGACCATCCGATATGGAAGGAACATAATTTACCAGCATACAAAAGCAATGTAATACAACTAGCCCAGGTTCTCGCTAAAAATTTTATCGTATGCCGTGGTGGCGTAGTCGGTAACGCACCCTACATAGTGATGCCCTCGAGCGAGGAATGTCGGGGAACAAGAAAAGTAACGACAAGGATTATCTGCTTTCTTGACCATCCTTGCCTTGGAGTCTTCTTGATAACTTGGGTTCTTGAAAATCAAGGACTTTCCTTGTCCTTGTCTTGCCGTCTTGATTTTCCATTTCCAGATGTGCCTACGTCGACCATAACAACGAAAATCCCGTTCTCTAAAACTCTAAACTCTTTCAAAATTTGTGTCGATGGTAGCTCGCGGTAGTCACGCCGAACACCCTTTTTTTTCTATTCCGGGTTGACCGCCTGGGACACTTGAGTCCCAGACTTCTATACACTTGCAAATCTTTAAAGGGAAAAAAATTGTCAAATTAAAAATATTCATCTTGTTGATTTCTATTGACCCTTTGGTTATAAAATTTGTTGGTGCTTTGCATGGGCTTTATTAAAAATATGATTAAAAAATTGTAGTTTAGCATGTTTATAAAGTAAATTATTCTATTTAATAATTTAATAATAATTATTATAATAGTATAGTAATTATTTTAATATAAGACTATTATAATAATTAAAATACTATAATGTTATGGAGTTAATTAACTATTTTATATTTATACTTTATTTACATTAACTAATTATTTATATTATTATTTACCATAATTAATTATTCCTTAAGTAAATATTGTAAACTATCCTACTTTAATATACAAAAGCAAAGGATTCATATTCTAAGAAGATTTTTTCTTTAATTGCAATATGTAAAGAAATAATAAACTGTCGGATTTTTGGTAATGTATGATTATTTTTTCTACGTAATAAAATGTATTTAATAAAAGTATTAATTTTATATAATATATATTGTTGTAACCAAATACTTTTGCACTTAAAATTCTAAATGTCCTTTCTTACAGAATTACTTTGAAGTTATCAGATTT
Organism: Euceroptres primus; assembly: GCA_037177015.1. Lineage (NCBI taxonomy): Eukaryota > Metazoa > Arthropoda > Insecta > Hymenoptera > Figitidae > Euceroptres > Euceroptres primus. Next base: position 14,015 of record JBAGKK010486976.1, read on the forward strand.
AATTCAATATTTCAATTACCTTTGAATTAAATAATAATATAGTTAAAAATTGTAATAAACATACAAATTATTAATTTTGAATTAAATTTAAATTTGAATAAATTTGAAGCTAGATTAATTGTAAAGCTAAGATAAAAAAAAAACTTTTCACCTAACACCTAATTTGAAAAGTATTCAAATACCCGGATGGGCTTCAACGTATTTGCCCTTTTCCTGAGGCAGGTCTAGCGCTGCAGGGTACACATCTAGCTAAGGAACTCAAGGATATAAGACAAGGACAAGGAAAATCCTTGATTTTCAAGACCTTTTGAAAAAAGTCCTTGTATTTTAGCCGCCTTAAGTTCCTCGAAAATAAAGGCATACTATGGACCCACTTGTTCCGATGTGTCGTAAAGGTAATGCCTCCCGTGGAAAAAAATGACGAAGTAGTCAATGTAAAGTTTCCATCCTTACCATCCAATGTAAAAGAAATATATCAATAATATGATCCAAAATTTCATAAAATCCAGCGTTTTCTTCGACGCTTTTTTTACTCGTATCTCCTGAGATGAAAACAAGAAAATGTAAAACTTACAAGACATATTTGTATTATTAATATCTACACACCCAATACGTAAGTTTGATGGAACCTTGCTTGATTTTGAATTTAAACTGCTACTGAGTGGCATACGGCGGTCAGAAAAAATACCGAGTTGTGTACGGCAGTCAAAATTCTCCTTTCCTGAATAAGGGAAGGGATAATCTGACACTTTCTTTCACAAAATCACTTGCTCCTTCTCCCACCTACCATTTTCTTAAAATTAATATTGTGAAACATTTCGACAGTAAATTCCACGTGTCAGTTTAATAATTGGAAGTGTCATTTTTTGCCACATTAGCTGCTGAAAATGGAGGTAATACTAGGATAAGGATTTGATAGTATTTTTTATTTAATATTTGTACTTAGTTTAGAAAAGCTATTTATAAATTGTTAATAAATATATTACATATTTTTTAAACAGGTCAAGCAAAGTAAAGACTTTCGACGCAATATTATTGATCCACAAGGAAAAAAAAATGAACTATAATGATTCAGGCCCTACGTACTTTTCATTCACACTTTCTCCAGGCTCATGACTATCAATAAATTGCGTCAACAGTCTTGTCTTGGCTTGGTCTGTTTAAAAAGTATCGGAAATGACTGTTATAATTTAAATATAAATATCTTATAAAAACTCCTATTTTGAAAAACAACCGTGACGAAAATCTCGAAAATCTCGATTCATTATTGCCTTTTTATCTTCATGGTCATTGGTGAATAAATCGTGTGAATATCGTGTGAATTGGTGTAAGTTCACGTTGTTTTGAAATATGTCAATGTGCTTTGACATAAATGGTTGTTATTGTCTGCCATTACTGTTCGTGATTTCATTTAAGTGGTATACATTTATTTAGCACACTTGTATCTTTAATTTTTCTGCAAGGAAAATTGTTTTAGATATATAAAGACAGTATTGCATCTTTATGTTCAAATCAAAAGAGTGACCGCAAAAAATGTCTCATCATAAGGTATACCTTATGATGAGGCATTAATCACAGAAAATTTTTAACTTGAGGTGACAGTTTCAGAGATATAGTGGACCAAAGGTCCCCTATATTATGCCAGTTTTATAACTCAACATCACTTACCCTAGGGTTTTTTTTGGGTCGCTGTTAACGAATTTGAAATCAGATTTTCAAAATTCAAAATGGCTGATCTAATATGGCGCAACACATCTTAAAAAAATATTTTGATTATCACGGAACCCAGTTTGGTGGTTCAAGATTTCTTACTCTGGGGTTTTTTGTCGCTGAAAACGAATTAGGTATTTTCACTTTTAATACGGCCGACAGATCAGCTGTTTTTGACGTCGAATACAACAAACGTACAAATGCATACATCAATGAATTGGACTAAATTTTATTTTTTTTAAATATCTTCGTGAAAAACAATTTCTCATTAAAAGTGTTTTGGAAAATTAGTATTTATTTTTCAAGAACTATTTAATAAATTATTGAAATCAATATTTAAAAAAATATATTGATTTTATTATTTCATTAAATAGCTCTTAAAAAATAAAAACTAATTTTCAAATACACTTATGGTAAGAAATTTTTTTACGAAGATGATAAAAAAAAATTCTGCTCGGTTCCGATATTATTGAACGTCGCGCTTCGCGCTCCGTTATCGTTTAACCTCGCGCTGCGCGCGAGGTCCTTATAGCTCG
>JBAGKK010486987.1:0-16260 GCA_037177015.1 Euceroptres primus
TATATATATTTAATTTTATATTTATTTGTATTTGTGTTTCAATATAGCATGAGAATAATTTCTGTATTATATAGGACTTCCCTTAATCATTACTTGACTTGTTGCCTGAATAAAAACAGTTTACACTACAGATTTGTAATTAATTTTATATTTATTTGTATTTCATGCAGGACTTCATGTAATTAATACTTGACTTGCTGACTGAATAAAAATGGTTTTTACTACAGATTTTTAATTAATTTTATAGTTATTTATGTTTTATACATTTTTGTGACCTCGAAGTTTTCGGAATCATTTTTGTTCTAGAAGCTCCCTTTAGAGGAATTGTCTGACAAAAACCCGTTTATACCATTAAACATCTGTCAATACTTTTGTTAAACTACTTAACTTATACATTATATTTTATGTGTTAATTATTGCTTTGAAATCCCTTCTAATTGTCATCAAATAAATATTCTTAAAAGAAATCATCTGGTCAAAAATACGACTGATTACTTCGATTAAAATTTTATAATTTTTTTTCTGCCTCATAAATATTTTAGAGTAATTGATATTCTATTCAAGTTCTTTTTTTTTGTAAATGATTTTTCTCTTAGATTAAGGTAAGTGTCCCAGTAATCGTACCGGTCCCAGTATTCGTGCAATTGCCACATAACCTAAATAAATAATTATAAAATATCTTCAAAGAAGTATTTAGTAACAAGAAATAACAAACTTTAGCATTATTTATCATCAAAACCAGAAACAATCAAGTATAAATGCTTAAAAAATAAGATTGATAGCGAAACGATTATTTGGACTAAGGTCACAATTATTGGAACATTTACCTTATCTGCTTTAGAAGAGTTCTCTGATAAAAAAGTGTCTCTAACATTGCTTGCCTGAGAAAAATTGAGATAATCTACTGATTAGATATTTTATTTCCTCTTTTTCAATATTGCATTGCAGTCATTTCCGTTTTTATACAGGGCACTATTGAATTATTATTAGACATTTTTCCTGACTAAACACGGGTTGTACTACTAATTTTAAATTAATTTTATGTTTATTTGTATTTATGTTTCAATATAACATGGGAATAATTTCTGTGTCTATATAGGACTTCACACATATTTATTTAACTTGGTGCCTGACTAAAACGGCGTATACTACTGATTTGTAATAAATTTATATTTATTTGCATTTCTGTTTAAATATATTAAATGGAAGTAATTTCTGTTTTTTATAGGACTCTACTTAATTATTACTTGACTTGTCTAACTAAAAACGGGGTGTACTACCGATTTTTTAAATTAGTTTTATATTTATTTGTATTTCTGCTTTTTAATATTGCATTGTAGTAATTTCTGTTTTTATATAGGACATTGTTTAACTATAATTAGACTTATTGTCTGACTAAAAACAGTCTGTACAATTGATTTTTAAAGCACGGAGAAAAATAGATTATAACGGTTAACATCTTGGATGCTAAATTTTGGGATAGCGATCAAAAGATATTAAGCCTTATAATCTAGATGTTATGTTTTAAAATTCAAAATTATGAGAATTAACAACCAGATTATAAATTGAGATCGTTCTTCCAAATTTTAAGAATCTATTTTTCTCTGTATGAATTTTATATTTATTTGTATTTCTGTTTCAATATTGCATAGGAGTAATTTCTGTTTTTGTACAGAACTTAATTTAATTATTACTTGATGTCTGGCTAAAATGTCTTGTCCTACTGATTTTTAATTAAGTTTATGTTTATTTACATTTTATACACTTTTTCCGGCTTCAAAGTTTTTGGATTCATTTTTGTTCTAGAAGCTCCCTTTAGAGGAATCGTCTGACAATAATTTAAAGTTAAAGTTAAATTTAAAGTTAAAGTACTTAATTTATACATTCTATTTTATGTGTTAATTATTACTTTGAAATCCCTTCAAATTTTCATCAACTAAATATTCTTAAAAGGAATCGTCTGGTCAATAATATAACTGATTACTTCGATTCAAATTTTATAATTTTTTTCTGCCTCGTTACTTTTTTAGAGTAATTGCCGTTCTATACAAGTTCTTTCTTTGTTGTAAATGATTTTTCTCTTAGATTACCTACTTTAGAAGAGTTCTCTGATGAAAAAGAGTCTCGGACACTGCTTGTCTGAGAAAAATTGAGATAATCTACTGATTAGATATTTTATTTCCTCTGTTTCAATATTACATTGCAGTAATTTCTGTTTTTATATAAGACACTATTGAACTATTATTAGGCTTTTCGCCTAACTAGAAACAGTTTGTACTACTGATTTTTAATGAATTTTATTTTTCTGTGTTTCTGTTTCAATATTGCACTGGAATTATTTCCCTTTTTATATAGGATTTTCATTAATCATTACTAATATCTGACTAAAACGGTTTATACTACTGATTTAAAAATAATTTTATATTAATTTGTATTTCTGTTTCAATATTGCACGGGAGTAATTTCTCCTTGTAGAATGCACTTTATTTACTTATTTCTTGTCTTGTTGTTTCACTAAAAACGTTTTGTACTACTGATTTTAAATTAATTTTATATTTCTTTATTTAATACATTTTTTTCGACCTCGAAGTTATTTTGGAATCATTTCTGTTCTTTATAAGCTCCCTTTAGAGGATTCCTCTAAAGTGATATATGCACTTTTTGTTCAGACGGTTCATCTGACCAAAAAGTGCACATATCACTGATCCCTTCGATTCATATGTTATCATTTTTTTCAGCCTCGTTATTATTCCGGAGTAATTGTTGTTCCATACAAGTTCTCTCTCTTTTTTAAAAATGATTTCTCTATTAGACTATGTACAATTTAGAAGAGGTTTCGGACTAAAAAGTGCCCCAAATACCGCTTGTCTGATCAAAATTGGCCTATACTACCGATTTTTAATTAATTTTCTCTTTATTTATATTTTATACATTTTTCTGCCCAAAGTTATTTCTGAATTATATGAGTGCTTCAAGAGCATAGAAAAGGGTCTCATTTAAAAATTTCGGCTACAATAGAGCGTCCAGATTACTTTCTGTAATTCGTTGCGTGTCTTTTGTGTCAGGTACTGAAAGTGAACAGTGCAAAGGAGACTCGTCTGGGTGGCGGAAGTCTTCTTCGAAAGCAAGCGATTTCCTGACAAAGTTCGATTTACGAGAGCGAGATTCTACGTTAAGGCGAAACGGAAAGATGGGGTTCGATAATCGTAAACCTCGATAGGGGCATGGGGTACGATCGTGTGCTCTCGTGAGTGGAGTTAACGTCAAGGATTAAGGTCGCTAGCCAAGGGTATATAGGTACGGAGAGCAACTCGTATATTTACCTGTCCGGTCTGTTGAGCATTGTTGGGATCTCCGCTCTCCTTACCCCAACTACACTTCACCGTCTGGCCATTGATATCGGTGTTGTGTACCGCCACGATAGCGTGCGTTGCCGATTCCTTCGTAGAAAATCTGTAAGCAAAGAAAAAAATCGTCAGTTTGATTTCCGGCCTTGGATAACTACAAAACTCTACTTTTAATTCAAGAATATCTCTCTTCCCTTCTCTCTTAGTCTACCATCACTCTCATCCTTTTTTATTCCCATCTCTAACATTTATGTCTTTTCTTGCTTATTTTCTTCTTTATGTTCTTTCCTATATATTCTTTTTCTTGTTTCTTAATTTCTGTTTCTTTTTTCGCTTTTATTTGTGCTTTTTATTTTCCTTTCTGACTAGTTAAAAAAAGGTCTTATTATCGTGGCTTTACAAAATACTACTAACCTGCAGTATCCTAACCGTTTACTTGTGCTCAACCTAATTTATATATACGACTTTACCCCGTGCTCCAACGAGCTCGATAATCGTCGACGAGAATATACGAACCGGCAATGGAGCTAAATGTAAGCTGACTAAACATAGATATTGAAAAAGTTGCCAAGTTTTCGCAACTCCGGGCGGATCGGATTTTTTGTTCGCGAAAGTAGAAGCGTTAGTGCTACTTTTATAGCTGTACAAATATCCGACGAATTTCCGCGTGGGTCGGGTAATGAAACATCCGAGTCTTCTTTCACTTCTATCCTATACTCTATAAAAAGGATATCAGTCATATAAAACACAAATAAACCGTATTCTTTTTGTCATATTCATTTTCCGTGAAATTTCTCTATAGATTTTCCACCTGCGATTTTCATAGAATTTATGCATAATTTCCAAAGGATGGAGCTAAATATAGAAATCCTATTTACTATCTTTTAAAAGTGCCCTGACCTTTTATTTCTTGAAAGAATGGTAACTGATGAAGGAGAGATGCCTCATGATGAAAAATTAACAGTCTAAAGAGAATAGCAGTTTCTAAAAAGCTGTTAAAATTTTCGTTTGCAAGTGCAGAACATAAATTGTTGAATACAACGTGAACTTTCGCGTGAAAAGGTTTAGTCGTAAACAACCTTTAGAAAAGTGATTTAGACGCTTGGCTTAATTGCTGGAAGCGAAGCTTCATGGATTTTGCGTCTTGGCAGCCTTCAAGAAGGATAAAATAATCAAGTCAGTGAGAATCATCGATCGTTTTCGCTTACCGCGAACTTGCGGATGAGGCAGGTTGGGAGCAAAGGGCAAATTCTATAGAGGAAAAGAGGCAGGGAGCACAATTTAAATCCAGGAAGAGAGAACTGAATGGAGACATTATTTACCAAGATATATACTGCTGGGTATTATTTATTGAGCGCTTCAATTATGGGAAAATCGAGGCCTGCTCACTCGCCGTTTGGCATTTACCCAAGATTCGAGAGGATGTTCTGCCGTCAGGACAAAACGGTGGTGTAGGTTATGCAACAGCACTAGACATAAACACATCGTTTTTAACGATATTATAAAGATAATCTTCTGCGCACAGGCTCACGCTAGGTTTAAGGGTTCATAAAACGCTTAGCGTCATCGCCCAAGAATCCACCCTTTATGGAAGCTCGAAGAGTCCTCGTTACTTTACCGATCCACTGTTATGATATTGCGATAAACATGTGATCTACCCTGCAATATTGGATCAATTCTTACGAGGAAGTTATTCTCAACTTTAGATCCAAACTGTTTAACATATAACGGCTTTTGTTACTAGACCATAGCATCTTTATTGCTAAGAAAATATATCGAGAAGGAATTCTATTTTTATTATTACTACCGCATTCGAGGTACGTTCACCTTAACCCCATTTTTTAAAACTGATTTTATGCAGCTTACTTTCTTCTCAGAGCTCATGAACAAATTCGTCATACACATATCCAATCCATTTTTAATTTTTTTAGTCAAATTTTTAAAAAACACATGGAACGAAAATCTCGATTCATTGTTGTCTTTTTATGTTTATGATTATTGGAGTAGTGATGCATTTCGAAAATTTTCAAAAATTAAATGGATATCACGAATCTCAAATAAAAAAATTCGTCATTTCGAATCAAGATTCCCGAAAATTCGAAATCTTAAGTCGATATTCTCGAAACTTTTTATTCGAGATTCTAAATCTCTATTCAATTTTGACCTCATCTGATCATATTTCGAGCGAATTTCTAATTTGTTTTGAAAAGTCTCGAAATTCATCACTATATTGGAGACAAGATTGCTTGAATATTGTGATTTATGAATTTTTATTCAAAAGTAAAACTGCAATGAAATATAAATTCATTCTGTTTCGAAATTTGTAAAATGACAATGTTATTTTGATAAAAAATGTCTCTGTTCCTACAGTACCATATTAGGTTATTTTAACTATTACTTGGAGGGCCAACTTTAAATGATCTTTAACGAGTTGTCATTCTCATGTCTTCAATTATTACTTGACTTGTTGCCTGACTAAAAACGGTTTGTACTACTGATTTTAAAGTAATTTTATATTTACTTGTATTTCTGTTTCAATATTAAATGGGATTAATTTCTCTTTGTATATAAGACTTTATTTAATTACTAATTAATTTTTTGTCTCACTAAAATCGGCTTATACTATTGATTTTAATTAATTTCATATTCATTTATATTTTATTCATTTTTCGCGGCCTCAAAGCTATTTCGAAATCGTTTCTCTTCTTTAGAAGCTCCCTTTAGAGAAATTGTCTGACTTAAATCTGTTTATACTACTGATTTAAAATTAATTTTATATTTATTTGTATTCTTGTTTCAACATATTGCATGTGAGTAATTTTTGTATTTATATAGGGTTTCCCTATATGTATTACTTGTCTTAATGCCTGACTAAAAACGCCTTATACTACTGATTTTTAATTAATTGTATATTTATTTGTTTTTCTGTTTCAATACTATAAGGGAGTAATTCCTGTTTTTATATACTTTTTTAAATTATTACTTGACTTGTTGTTTGACTAAAAACGGACCGTACTACTAATTTCAAATGAATTTTACATTTATTTGTATTTAAGTATTTAATCTTGCATGAGAGCAATTTCTGTTTTTATATAAGACTTCCCTTAATCATTACTTGCTTTTTCCCTGACTATAAATGGTTTGTTTCAAGATTGCATGGGAGTAATTGCAGTTTTTATATGGGACTTTATTTAATTATTATTTGAATTGTTATCTGACTAAAAACCAAGAATTTTTAATTATAATTTACATTTATTTGTATTTCTGTTTTAATATTGCATGAGAGTAATTTCTTTTTTTACACTGCTCTTGTGATTTAATGCGAGTTTCGGGTATAGCCTGAATAGCCTTCGAATAAAATCGAGAGTCTCTCAAACGTAAACAGTCAGGGCCGTATGAACTATTTGTTTGATTTTTGCCATAAGTAAAACATATTTTTTAAATATAAGTTTAATTTAACATTTACTTTAATTTTAAGTTTTATTTAGTTATTATTTATTAATTACTATATATAACGCAAAACCAAAACACTGAAAGCGAACTGAAGCGAACTGACGAAATTATTCGCTTAGGATACTGTCCGCTTTGTGACTACGGTACTGCGAAACTCCTCTGAGCTCACAGCACCTTTCTCTCGTCCCCTTAGACTCATCACCTTCGACGAAAATTCGTGGAACGAATTATGTCTAGGGGAATTATATCACGAGAGCAGTGTATATAGAACTTCACTAAATCATTGCTTAAATTGTTGCCTGACTAAAACGGTTAATACTATTATTTTTGAATAAATTATATATTTCTCTGTTTGTCTGTTTTAAAATTGCAAGAGATTAACTGCAGTTGTTATATAGGACTTTATTTAATTATTAATTGATTTGTTGTCTGACTAAAAGGGTTTAAACTATTGATTTTTATCTAATTTTATATAGAACTTCCCTTAATAATTACTTGACTTGTTGTCTAACTAAAAACGGTTTATATTACTGATTTGTAATTAATTTTATATTTATTTGTATTTCTGTTTCAATATTACATGGGAGTAATGTCTGTTTTTATATAAGACTTTATTAATTTATTACTTGACTTGCTGTCTGACTTAAAACGATTTATGCTACTGCTTTTAAATTAATTTTATATTTATTGTATTTACTTTAGCATTGCATGCGACTAATTGCAGTTTTTATATATGGTTTTATTTAATTATAACTTGACCCCTTGTCTGACTAAAACGGCTTCTACTAATGATTTTTAGCTAATTTTATATTTATTTGTATTTTTGTTTCAATATTATATTAGAGTAATTTATATTTCATGTACGACTTCCCTTAATCATTGTTTGACTTGTTGTCTGAATAGAATCGGTTTATATTACTGATTTTTAGTTAATTTTATATTTATTTGTATTTTTGTTTCAAAATTGCACGAGAATAATTTCTATTTCATATAGGACTTCCCTTAATCATTATTTAACTTGTTGTCTGAATAGAATCGGTTTATATTACTGATTTTTATTTAATTTTATATTTATTTGTATTTCTGTTTCAATGTTACACAGGAATAATATCTGCTTTTATATAGGGCTTTATTTAATTATTTCTTGACTTGCTCTCCGACTATATTTATACTACTCTTTGTACTACTGTTTTTAAATTTATATTATATTTATTTGTATTTGTTTCATCATTGAATGGGAGTAACTTTGGTTTTTATAATGATTTTATTTAATTATTACCTGATTTGCTGTCTGACTAAAACCGGCTTATACTACTGATTTTTAACTAGTTTTATATTTATTTGTATTTTTCTTGCAATTTATTGCCTGGGAGTAATTTCTGTTTTTATACAGGACTTCACTTTATCATTGCTTGACTGGTTGTCTGACTGAAACGGTTTGAACTACTGATTTTACATTAATTTTATATTTATTTGTATTTGTTTCAAATATTTCATGACAGTAATTTCTGTTTTCATATAGGACTTCACTTCATCCTTACTTAAGTTGTTGCTTGACTAAAAATGGTTTACACTACTGATTTGTAATAAACTTTAGAATTAGTTGTATTTCTGCTGGAATATTACATGGAAAGAATTTCTGTTTTTATATAGAAATTTATTTAATTAACATTTGACTCGATGTTTAATTAAAACAGTTTATACTACTGATTTTTAATTAATTTTATATATATATATATGTATATTAGGGTGGTCCAAATAAAATTAATTTTCAATTTCAATGTGCACAAAGGCTTAACGTGGTCCTTTTTCAACTAAAAAATATTTTAAAAGAGAAACTTAAAATCCATTAATATTTAGAGGTTAAAGAAATGTAAAATTAAATGTGAAATTATTATCTTTTGAATAACTTGTTATTGTTAAATTGTTGTTGAGCAAATTAATCAGTTATTGAATCATCGATAATGTACGTTTATATACTGAAATGATTTTCATGTGATTCAAGCGAACAGTATATAAACCTCAATCGTTAACCAAAGGCAACCTATCTGGAGTATGAATTCTAACTCCCTTGAGGTCTGGAATATTCTGAACTAATGTGTACACGCTTGATATATAGATTGACTGTTCGTCCTGATAGCGACCGCGTTCTCCAGATCCGAATTCTCTCGAGTCTTGAACTACGCTCTATTAATTCAGAAGGACTCACTGGGTTCGGACTATTCATTGCTTCATGACACGGTCGACAAGCGAGGCTAAGATCCTTAGGGATTTACAACAGAGCTAGCCTGTCGTCGTGATGAAGATAATGTCTCTCATCAGCAGCTAAAGACTATTACAAGATTCTGTCGATGAGTCTATCTGACAATATTAAATCAACATAATAAATCACATTATTTTAAAGAAGAACGTAATTTTTTTAAAATTTCTGTTATTAAAATTATACTACATTTAATTGTATCAGCTTCCATTCTTGATGCAGTATTTTGGTAAATATTTTGTAGTCATTTTACAATAATAGTTCTTAATCTTTGAAATAAGAGTTCTTAATCTTTACATAAAAATACTAGAAATGTGCTTTGGTTTTGTTTATAAGTTTAAATGTGTTCACAGTAAATCCCAAGTATATTTTTTATCCAACTTCAGATAAAAAATATATCTGGGATTTCCTGTGTTTTGGTTTTGTTTATAAGTTTAAATGTGTTTTGGTTTTGTTTATAAGTTTAATTGTGTTTTGGATTGTTTATATTTATAGATAAGTTGTAATAGGAACTTACCTAATGAAGGCGTATCCTTTGTCCTTGAAAACACGAATTTCCTGAATGGAGCCAAACGGTGAAAATGTCTTCTGCATAAGCTCCTCTGTTAGACCATTGGTCAAACCCCCACAATAAACGGTACAATTGGTTGGACTGCTTTGGTTGTAGACCTCATCGAAAGTTAGCGGTTTCGCGTTCGCTAGAATCGAGAAATACCCTTCAATTACAACAGGTCACTACCTCCATTCATGATTACGATGCAATGGTACGAAACTTTGAATGTCAGTCCTTTCAGACTATTTTCCATCTCAACGCCCCATCACTATCCTTATGCACTCTATTTTTCAGAATAAATTTTAACTTTTCTTCCCTTCTGGGAAATATCACTTTATATTAAATAAATCTTTAAAATTGAAAATCAAATAAAAAGAATTTTTTATTATGTCAATATGACAGGAAAGTGCAGTTTTTCGAATTTGAAAAGATAATCATTAAAACTGTAAAATTAAGAACAGTATTTATAAAAATATTAAAATCTATCTGTTTTTAAAATAATTTTACGTACCTGAAGTTTTAAGTTAATATTTAACTTTTTATATTGTATTTTTTCTTTACTTTCTTCCTTTTTTCAGCAAAAGATATTATTTTTTGTAAACCAATATCATATAAAAAATTTGATGTTAAAAAAAATCAAGTAAAACTTTCATTCATTTAAAAGTTCAGAACTTCAAGCATATGTTTTTAAAGACCAACAGATTTTCAAGAAATATTAGACTGTCGGAAATACTTTAATGTAAATTTAAGTTTAAATATAAAGCTGGAGACTTATCAACGCTGGAAATTATCGAATATAAAGTGAATTTAAAAGCTTTCGGGAAAGCTTATTAAAAGAAGATTATAACTGAATGCTTTTACACATTCACACCTGTCAGTTATTGCAATCATAATGGCCATTTTCATTTGACGTCAATCAAATTTTCGCTGAACGTGCTTTCAACGGGTCAAATAGATTGAAGATAAAAATTTGATAAATATTGTAAAATAACGCTTTGAAGAAAAACCTTTGCAATTTTTCTTTTTCGATGTGACTTGCATTTCATAAAAAAAGCTATCAGACTAATTAAACAAACTGTCGATATATATTGAATATTATATCATATATTTAAAATTCGATTTAAATAAATAAAATTTCTCTGCCCCAAGAATATATTTAAATATAAAATATTCAAGTAAATATTATATTCCTCGTAAATTGGCAGATATTTGAAAGTAGATTCAAGTATATTTTTCATGTATATGATGGAGTAAATAGATTTTTGTAATCATAGGAGGGTCGTGCTCTATATCTCCTTCATTTCCTGGCGTTCGAAAAGGGGGTTAACGGGGTTTTAGGATCAGATTGGGGTATGAGCTCTCGCGATATCGGACACCGATGTCGAAGAGGTTGCGGTATCCATGAGTCGAGTTTACGATTCTACGGGGGCTTACTCCGGGTGTAAACGGGACTGGTGAAATCGCTCTCACCCCTCGACTTCCACTTTTGCCCACTCCTTTTGTCCGCCATTCTCTTCTTCGTGTAATTGCGTCGCATGAGGATGAAAAGTCGTTGCGGAAAACTGTCCGCGAGACGACGCCCCATAAACTCACCTCAGGGAGAGGAAATTTCCTTTCTTTCAGAGCTTTCGGAAAAAAATTCTACCTCGAGTAATGTCACCTTAGATGTCTGGAACGTGACTCCTTTGATGTCAGTTTTTGTGGCCAAAAATCCATTTTTCAATTTATATTTCTAGTCACACAATTGAGTTTATTTATATACTTATTATTGGTTTATTTGCGATTTATTTACTGTTATAAGGGTGAAAATAAAAAATCGACGAAAATGTGTCCCGAGAAAATTACAATCTTATTCTAAATAAAAGAATATCTGGTTTTAAAAATAAGGATTTTTTAGCACGTGGACCACTCTACAATATCCTATGCTTACATTTATCCATAATATTGCTAAAGTATACGTAAAATCTTTAAAATATTTGAAAATTTCATCGTGACCCATGTCCCTGTCTAAGTATTCGAAATCAATTATGCAGTATTTTAAAGCAAAATTGTATACTTTTCTGGGATACACCTTTTCTTTATTATTCCTAAAAATAAAATAAAAAGTTAATAGCTTGTCCTGTGTCCTAGATTTGAATTTAATTATTGGCCATCGTGTCCAGAGACACACGTTGTCGAATTTTTTAATGAAAATAGTAGTTTTCCATATTTAAACTATAAAACAAATAAATTTTGACGTAAATTTTACAATATACTTTTGTGAAAATCTGCCAAAAATGTAAATAAAATTAGCAATTAACAAATTTCACAAAATTTTGAAACCCGCACATCTTTGTAATGTAATTATGCCCCGCGTTTTCTTCCAGATAAGTGCACTTTCTATAAAGTAAGTTATGCGTGAAAATATTGTCCGTAAAAACTTATTCGTTTTTCCAAACTCGCAATTTGAACTAATTTATATTAAGGAAGTAACCTTTAAAAAAGTATTCCTTTTCATTAATTTATTGTTTATTCATTAATTTATTGTCATCGTGTCCTAGAACCATTTATGCTACATTGAATGAAGTTATTCGTTTTGTTTAAAACGAATAATAATTTCCAAATAAGTTAACTAAAATAGGAAAAGATTCTTTAAAAAAAATCATGTTGTTTACCATCACGATATTATTGATTTATAATACATGTTGAAATATAAAAAAATAAAAGTTAATAATAATAACACTAATAAAATATAAAAAATAAAGTTAATTCGTTCTCTAGTCAAAATTCATGTAGAAATAAATTCATTACGAATAAATAAATAAATAATAAATAAATTCATTATTAAAAGAATTCGTTCTAAAATAACACGTTGGTTAAAATACAGCACAAATAAATTCTAAATACGTTTCTTGATCTTGTTATCTATTATTCTCGTCATATTTTAGATGAATACTAATAGAAGAAACTTTCTTTAATTAAATTTGAAATATTTTTTTCAACAAAAATTATCACGTGAATATTGACGATTTTTTTATTTTCCCCCATAATATTTGTTGTCCATTTATTTGTGATTTTAGTCATATTCATGTTTGCGTCATCAGTTACAAATTGTATAGGCTTTTTTGTAAACAGCATTGGAAAAATAATGTGGAAATAATAAAAGGAGAGAAAAGTATCAATAGGAGCGGGATAGAATAAAGAACAGAGAGTTATGATGGCTTTTAAATTCAATAGCTTTGACATTCGAGCACTTCCTGATTGAAAGCATTTTAAAATTTAAAGTGCTTTTGAATTTGAAAGGTTACTAATTACTTAGAGGGGATATTAACTTCAAAAACATTTTGGTTCGAAAACTGTAATGAACGTCTTGATTTCCTTAGGTAAAGAATTTTATTGCGGCAAGTATTTTCAAGTTCAGAATTTTGTAATAGAAAATATTTAGGCTTAAAAGTTTTTAACCTTGAACTTTAATTTCCTTTACTGATCGTGTCTTGTTGATTTTTGAAAGTTAAAAAAATAGAGTTGGTGTATTTAATCTCTTTTTTGAAACTTTTCCAATACTCTCAGGTTCCCTTCTTTTAATAAAAATATAAACATGTTTCTTTCGAAAAATTGAGGACGAAGTAAAGGGTTTTAATATAGATCTGAGAAATAAGAGCACATATAACGAATGTGCCAAATGACTTACTATTTTTTAGACAAAGTTATCCAAACTTAATTATTGTCTTCAATTTTATGTCTGTACACCTACTTTGCACACCTACTCTTTCATTTTAAAAAGAAAGTTGCAACTCTAGAGTAAAATTGTTTTCCACATATAAAATATTAACAATTTTTATTAAAAACAAGTGGTTTTCTTGCAACAATTTTCGTCCGCAGTTTTCAAGTTCTCATATCTCAACTCGTCAAAAAATTGTCTTATGCAATTTAATAAGAAATATTAATTTTTCAACAAAAATAAACTTCAATTCTTTCCCCTCAAAGCCACAGAAAGACAAATTTATTTAAATAAACGATATAAACAAAAAATAGTTTGAAATATTTAAAATGAAAACAACAATATAATTCGTACTTGCATATATAATTGTAGATAAGTAAATAACACTAAGTGCTGGTATAAGTAAAAAGAAATATTTTATAAAATGCGTAAATATTTAAATCCCTGGTTTAGTAAAGTTTTAGAAAAACAGCGATACACAAACAAAAGGACGACTGGCATCAAATACTGTACAAGGAAAGCGATAAAGTTAAGAAGCAAAGGTGAAAGAATTCATAAGACGCGGAGATTCGAGGATTTTCCAAAGCTTGATACTACACCGCGTCAGGAGTTTTCCCTCGAAAATCCCGAGTTACCCCGGAGGCAGATTCAAGTGCACACTTTTCCGCGTAAAGCTATCGCTTGAAGCAGGCGATAGCAAACCTCGTTCCGCAGATGAAATCCCTTTTAAAATGAAAGACTGTTGGTGTGGGAACACAAGAGGTAAAAGAGAAACGCGGAAAATCGCTGTCTGACGGCAAAAAAAGTGGGGGGAAAACCGTCTGGCTTTTAAAATTCCATTGAGCCTTATCTTCTAAAGTTGATTGACTTTGAAGTCATTTGCAACAAGGGAGTCATGCATTTGCCCTAAAACCCGCTGACTGACTTACGATGGTAGTTCTGCTCTGCAATCTTTAGGACCATGAGCTCAAGCGGAATCCTTAGGGGTAATAAATTTCTTCGGGACTTTAAAAATATGAGCTAAAGACAAAATACTAGCTGGAGCGAAATTTACGCCTGAAGCAAACATACTTTATAACCTTGGAAAATTGTCCTTGGCAATTTTCAATTTCGTGTTCGAAATTTCAATGATGTGATGCTCCAATTCCCTGCGAAACAAATGGGAACGTTTCTTTTATTGATGAAAATAGCTAAAAAACCGGGAAAAGCTTTTCAAATCATCCTTCATTCCAGGATTTACCGATATTTTCTATATTTAGATTAATATAGATTAATCAAAAATAAAAGATTAATGCAGATTAATTAAAAAAAGATTTGCATGGAAAATTGTTAAATGTTTCATAAATTACAAATGTTTTATTTATAATTTCAAAAAGTTTTAAACAAATATAGGGGTAACTTAACTTTAAATTATACCAAAATCTGTGAAGTGGGCTCTGAAAATTTGTAAATAAATAATTCAGAATACTTGATTCTAATATAATTCTTCATAACAGTTTTAAGTTTCTACATTTTTTAAGAAGGCTCTTTGTCAAACGTTTCAAGACATTCACAATAATGAAATGATTAAAATATTTGGTACAATTATGAAAAATAAAATAATTGAATAAAGATTGATCAGTCGTATATTTTTCAATAATACGATTTATGGATTTATAGTTTAAAAGAGTATTATTTGTTAATAAAGACTGGTCATGTTCAGCTGATCTTTTGTGATGTGGAACGCCGAGGTTCGAATAGTTTGTAATGGCTTTGTGCGAGGAGTGACTAGGAAAGCAGATCAAGAAAGGGAGAGAAGAAAAGAAGACGGATGATTACCGTCATCCAATAAGGGTCAAGGGTGAACGAGCTCTTAAGTGCTCATTAGATATTTAATTACTCACATGTGCCGAAAATTGAAATCCACATTTTTGACAACTGATAGGGGTTTTCTGAAAATTCTGAAACCTAAGTATCTATTCGTCTGTCACAGAAGTAAAATGATATGCAACCCAAAACTGATAGCAACCCCACCTACAAAAATTTATACTGAAGTAATATAAGTTAGTAACTGAACAATACGTAGTTATTGTGTAAGCAATAATTTTTCGAATAATATTAATTCGTTCAATCATGCCTATAAACATTATCTGAAAGAAATATATCTTACATAGGGATATAGAAAAGTTGACCAAAAAAAATAGTAACAACTTGTTCAACTCTTTTATTAATAAAAGAGTGATTAGATAAAAGAGTGCAGTGCAAAACGATTAAATAACTTGATTCAAATAAAAAGATATGCGAAGTATCTAAATAATATTTTTTTTCCTCGTGATGGAAATAATTTTAGAGGTGATGTAAGCATGGATTACTAAAAAAGGAGTTTACTTACTAGTAAATATTGTATTTATTACTAAGCATCGACTGAATAACAGAAGATACTTTCTAAACTAGTAATTAAGCACTTAAGTCGTATATACATCGAATATATACAGAAAAAATTGCTAGTGTGCCCACGCGAAGTATTTGCAAGCTAATAAGTATTGTTTTGAGAGGATAAGTGAATATGATGGTAAAAGCTCAAAAACAGAGATGCTGAAATCCATTTCAGGTGATCGAAAGTACATTACCACTAAATCCTCTGTTATCGGATTATAGATGTTCGATATCGAAGAAAGAATTACAGATGATATAGAGCAGATATTGAAAAAAAGTGATGTGAAAAATGAGAATGAAGAATTTGTCTTATTCTGTAACCTACTGTTACTTCGTCTTCTTATTTCTTCCAATTTTTACTTCAAAATTAACTTTTTATCCATTTTTGTTCTTATCAAGATTATTTTCTTTTTAAAACGTACATAATTTTTAAAAATCTCAAAAAATGCAACCATGCAATGTTAACGAAGATAGAAAAATACAATTCAGAAATGTCAAGCTGAAATTTATTACGACAGTGTATGTATATATA
>JBAGKK010486998.1:0-16258 GCA_037177015.1 Euceroptres primus
AATCGTTTTTGTTTGTTTATATTGGACCGTAAGACCGAAATAATTGCTTTAAGGAAAGTTTCTTTAAGATTGTTTGAGAGATAAGAATTTGCTTACACTACAACTGTGTTAACTAAAATTAATCCAAATAATGACTACATTTTGACTGGTTGATTATAAGTCTTGAGGAGAGCATTTCGTCTCTCGCAACGACTTGATTTTTCTATAATAAAGGACTACATCTATAATAAAGGACTACAATAAAGGACCTACATCGAGATCCTTTTTATTTGGTCTGAAGTATGTCAATTTTCGTTCTTCTTATACCTTACTTATTAAAAAATATTTTAAAAATTGGTAAAATTATGAATCTTGCTATAAAAAATATATTAACCGAAGAACTACCTAATAAGAATAGAAAAAACCTGGAGTATATTAAAAAAACCCACTATGCCACAAATTATTGTGACTAAAATTATGTTTTTGTTTGCATCAAATTAATTTTTGCTATTTGAAGTAAGAGCAAATAAAGAAAGTTTTTTTCTAATCATTGTAAATATTATTTAATTTTTATTTTGTTATTTACTAAGAACCAAGAGTAATAAAATTTCTACAATGTCAATTTATTATGTATGTATATTTTCTCACGCGTACATCCTTTTGGATTTTTACATATATGTGAAATACCCTTCTATATAGACGTCTTATGTCTTAATTTATTATAAACTGGTATTTTAATTTAAAAAAAAAATGAATTCATGGTTTAAATAAAAATATAAATTCTGAAGAGGATTTTTCTTTGGAAAACAAATAAAGTGATGTATGTGGAATGCGAATTTTGAGGAAACTAAAAACAAAAACTTTTTTCGTCATTGTTGCTTCGTCAGTTACAGAATCCGGAACTCTCCCTGGATTCCCTGAAATTGCGCATGTTTTTAAACTTAATGAAATGAAAATCACGCTTTGATTTAGTCTGATTGATGTATCGAAACCAACTAACTATTAATGAACTCGGTCATGTGGGTGTGTGAAAGCTTGAATGAGGAGTTGGTGACGCCATTGCAGAAGGAATGAGGGTGCTCGAGTGCGTTCATCCGTTCGCCCATTCGTCCAAACTTTTTTTTTATTCAGGACTTCGGGTATTATTGCGTAGCGTATCAATCACTGCCGCGTAGCGTTTTTTGGTTAGTATTTTTTCGCCGTTTATTTTCGGAGCTGTCTACGGATTTCCGATGGGCGACCGTTAGGCGCAGAAACCTCCGGACCTGGCATTTGATAAAAGGGAAAAGAAAAGAGTCGAAAACAAGAAATGAGAGAGTTGATTTTCCACCGAAAAAAGCGTATAATTAAATTTTATGTTATTCCCGCATAAAATAGGAGTGTATTCCATGAATTATATAGAGATTTCTAACGATTTAGGTATTTAAATATTTAAGCAAAGTTGTAGATATTTTATTAAGTTTTTTAGTATTTTTGTCAATTGACTTTAAACTCATTAATATATATCTGATTGTCGAATTTTCTGTTTATTTTCAAACATTACAGTGTTAATTGTTCTATATTATTTACCTTATTGTTCTATACCTATTTACCTTAACACAGTGTTATTATGTCCTATTACTATCAATTGGAAACATAAGTATTCAATAATATATTCAAACATAATACATTCAATAAATATCCAAACATAAGTATTCAATAAGTATTCATGTAATTAATTCGTAATACCCAGCAGCATATTTTTTAGTGCAGGAGCACTTTCATACTGGTTTTACTATGTAAACCCGTATCAAAATGCAAAATAATGCGAATTGGACGTAGTTGATGTTAAATCATACTTTGCGTCAGATTATAGTGGTTTGGGAAACAACACTGCAGTTTGAAAACGCACGTCCAATGGGGATTGTGTAAATCGAGAGTTTTGACAAAATTTCATCCCGCATTCACTTTGCATCATAAATTATTCAATTTCAAATTATTTCATGCATAATCATATCTTGAAACAATGTAGCAGTGAAGTTAAAAATTTCGTTTAAACATTAAATATCTCCTTTATTAAAATACATCATATAATATATATTTTTTGCAACAAGGCAATAAATTTAAGTAGAATAAAATAAATGGTTAAATAGAATACAGTTTTAAGGTTAAAGTATGTTTCTGTTTAAATTAGAATAATACATATTAAATATCATAATTATCGATTCTAGCAGTGTTCACGTTTTTATAAAAGCAATTTTTGTAAAAACAGTTTTTGTGAAAACAGTTTTTGCATAAAAATGAGCATTTTACGAAAACATTTGCAAAAATCGTTCAGTACCCCTGTGTATGCACATGTAAAGCCATTGGACCACGATTCGTGTTTTAGGCAACCCGCGACCCCAATACCCTCCCCTCAACTTAAATGGATAAATGGATTACCGAATCGCTCGACCGTCCAGCACGACATTTTTAATTTCAGTTCTGAAACGCATTTTTGATTACTGATCAACAAGTTGAAAAGTTAAACGTTCTGAAAAAAGGATTACACCATTATTTCAACGCTTTAATAACTTTCATGTTAGAAATTTACTGTTCTACTATGGATTTCAAGCCTTTATCAATATTTGACATTTTTTTAAACTTGCATCTTTTATTTTTGGTTAATGAAAATCAAAAAAGTATAAAATATTTTCAACAATGTAAAATAGTTAATTAATAACAATTACACTACCGGTCAGAATTGTGGAACCATCTGTTTTTCGATGATTGCTTAAGACCTCTTAATTTTAATTATCTTATTTTAATTATAAATTTAATTATATTATTTAACTAATCATAAATAAAATGGTTTCTTCTTAAATATGTAGGTTGAAAGCTATCAAAATTCTGTAAAAAATGAGCCCATGATGAATTCATTCTGTGCATTTTTTAAGAAGATATTTTTAAAATAGAGCAAATTTCAATGTTTTCTTTAAAATTGAATAACATCTGAAATAATAAACGTTTTTCAATGTTTTAGGGCTCATTTTAAAGGTAAATTCCTGTGAAATCGCACCAATTTATTATCACTATTTTGCTATTTTTTGTTTACATTTTGCACGATACAAAAAAGTTGTAAAATTCGAAAATATCTCATCTGCAGGAAAACAATAACAAAAATCAATTGAATGTATATTTTTAATAAATTTGATAGAATCGTCACGATTACTTATTTCATATATTTTACAAAAATATTTCTTGCAGAAGAAAAAATAAAGGGTGGCGATTCAGCCACCGATTTCCAATTCCCGGTAATTTCTCGGTCAAATTTGCAAATTTTTCAGGTCAGGTCAAAGACAGTATTTTATTGTTTTAAATAAATACATAACTTTTATTATTAAATCAGACGTGATATGAGCCAATTTTTCTCAGACATCCCATTTAAAAACTAATAATTTATATGGACTTTCCATAACTAATAAACAATAGGATGGGTCGAAAAAACAAAATTTTAGAAATCTGAAATAGAACTTACGTGGAAAAGTAGCGTATTAGGACCCTGAAAAAAGTATAATTAATTTGGATTCGATCGATAAATGACTTGGTTTTGCGCATTAACAAAATATGTTTGAAAAAGCTCTTATTTTCGTAATTTTGATATTTTTGTAAATTTCAATTTTTTTTACATTTCTGGATGCTTTAAACGACTCCTCAAAGTTTTACAGATTTTTATTTGCAGCCCCATCAGAGATTATTAATGTTTTGTAGAGCCCTGTTTTCGAAAAGTAATTTTAAAACCTACAGAAATTTAGGTTTTATTTCAGAAATAAGGTTTTATTTCGAAACCTACAGAAGTGAGAGAATTTTTTCAGGTATCTAGAACGTCTCTACTGGTAAAAACACGCTAGAAAAAGTTTGATTAGTCTAAAAAATCATAAGTGAAACTATATTAAATTTTTTAAGGACTGAGTTTTTGATTTTTTTAAAATTATTCTTTTTCAACTGTCTTTAAATATTATTTTTAACATTTGAGGGTGTTCTAGTGATAAAAATACTATAGAAAAAATTGATAAGTTCGTGGAATAAAAAAAAGAGACAGCATGTTTTCCAAAAAGTCAATTTTGTGTTTTCTTTTTAGAGTATTTTTATCACTAAAACACTCGTAGATGTTGAAAATAATATTTAAAGTCAGTTGAAAAAGAATAATTAAAAAATCAAAAACTCAGTTTTAAAAAAATTCACTATATTTACACTTATGATTTCCTAGACTATTCGAATTTTTTTCCAGCGTATTTTTACCAATAGAAACGTTCTATATACCTGAAAAAATTCTTTGTACATTTCTGTAGGATTTAAAATTATTTTTTAAAAACTAAACATCTACTAAACATTAATAATCTCTGATCGGGCTGCAAATAAAAATCTGTAAAAATTTGGAAAGTCATTTAAGACCTCCAGAAATGTAAAAAAATTGACACCCACGAAAATATCAAAATTACAAAAATAATAATTTTTTCAAACATATTTTGTCAACGCGCAAAACCAAGTTAACGCTTTTATTGATCGAATACAAATTAATTATACTTTTTCAGGGTCCTAGTACGATACTTTTCCACATAGTAGTTCCATTTCAGATTTCCAAAATTTTGTTTTTTTGACCCACCCTAATAAACAATCCTCACTTTTTTTCACATTTATTTACTTGAAAAATCAATTTAAATTATAAGTTTGTGAATAGGATGCCTGAAAAAGTGGCTAATGTCACGTATTACACATGATTTTAAATCATAGTTTATTTGGTGCTTAAAATTTGAAATTCGAAGCACTTTTAAAAGTTACAAAATTTTAGGATTGTTATTAAATTTTAGCAGAGGAAAGTTCACTAAAAAAGTTTAAATTTTACTGCGATCAAAAGTAAAATTCCATTTTCTTAATAAAATTCTCAAAATTCGAGGTTTTTAAATAGTATTCCCAGTCATTTCTTGGTCTATCCTGGTTTTCAGGTCAAGTCGCTACCCTCAAATATTTTCAACTTTTTTGTTCCAACTTTAACATCCTACACCATGCGAGAAAAAAAAACTGTATAATATTGGTGATTAGTTGATGTGATTCTATAGAAATTTACCTTTAAAATGAGCCCAAGAACATTGGAAAATTTTTATTAATTCAGATGTTATTTAAGATTTAAGAAAACATTGAAATTTCGACTATTTTAAAATATTTTCCAAGAAAATTGATTAATTTAGGCTCAATTTTTACAGAATTTGGATAGCTTTCAACCTATTGAAGAAAACAAATTTTATGTATGATATAATTAAAATTAAGACGACTTGAGGAATCATCGAAAAACAAGTGGTCCCACAATTCTGATCATACTCTGAGAAAAATTTTTGTTTGAATCAAACATTGGTTTGACCATAAAAACAAACATAAAATTTGTTTGATTCGAGAAAATGTATCATTGAGTCATACAAATTTTGTTTAAATTAAACAAATGTCTGTTTAAGTTAAACAAATGTTTGTTTAAATTAAACAAATGTTTGTTTAAATTAAACAAATGTTTGTTTAAATTAAACAAATGTTTGTTTGAATCAACCAAAATTTTTGTTTGATCGTATATCAAGCTTAAAATTTGTTTGATTCAAATAAAAGTTCTTTGATTTGTGCAAATTGATCGTTGAATCATACAAATTTTGTTTATATTAAACAAATGTTTGCTTGAATCAACCAAAATCTTTGTTTGACATATATTAAACATAAAATTTGTTTGATTTAAATAAAATTTCTTTGATTCGTGCAAATTGATCATTGAATCACACAAATTTTGTTTGAAATAAACAAATATGTATCTGAATCAGCCGAAATTTTTGTTTGGCCATATATCAAACAAACGTTTGTTTGATTCAAACAAACATTTTTCTCAGTCGTGTAATTTTTTAAATGATTATTTACCTCAACTCTTACTTTATTTTAATAATTATTGCAGCCACAATACTCGGACTTGCGGTCAATAATTCAAATGAAAAGACAAATAAAATATGTTAAAACAGATTTATTGTTGAAAGGTTACTCGACGTTTCGACCAAAACTGCGGGTCTTTTTCAAGAGTCAAATTTAAAATCTAGAATAAAAAATAAAAAAATTGTTTAAATAAATATAAAGTTTAACAAATTTTAGTCGACAAAGGAACAAGGTTTTACAAAAAACAATTTAAGCAACATACCTGTGTCAAGATATCATATTTGTGTGTGAAAAAATTACTTAAAAGATATTACTTTAAGTAAATAATAAGATATAATAGTCCAAGAGTTTTTTTTGAGCATCAAAGACCTTGAGAGGCTCAAATAGTGACGAAAATGTTATCATTTTAAAATAACGAAGTTTACGGACGGACGATACTTTTAAAATAACGAAGTTTACGGACGCACGATACAAAACAGACTGATATTGTAGGCTGAACAATTATAATAGTGAGAGAGGGGCGTACCAATAAGGCTAACAATTTAATAAACCTCTGATGAAAAAAACGCTCCAAAGCTTGGGAATGAAATAAATTAATGTTAAATTGATGGATAGAAATAATAATAAAATATAATATGAAATGTTAATGCATAATACATTGATAAATTTGGTTTATGCTTTTATTTCAGATTTTAAATTAATTTAAGTTTTGATATTTTTATGAATGTAGATAGATTCAATGATTTATTCTTACAATATATAATTAATTATATAAAATTTTTTAATTTTATATTTGAATTTCATCGCATTATTTACACCTGTACAGTTATTTACTGTGTTACTTTAGCTCATAGCGTTATCAGAAAACGACTCAATAAACTGAATCTAGTAGTGTTAAGCACAGTGAAAGAAATTGGCTATCGAATAAAATGGATTACTTCTACAAACATATTTTCGTATTGG
Organism: Euceroptres primus; assembly: GCA_037177015.1. Lineage (NCBI taxonomy): Eukaryota > Metazoa > Arthropoda > Insecta > Hymenoptera > Figitidae > Euceroptres > Euceroptres primus. Next base: position 6,865 of record JBAGKK010486998.1, read on the forward strand.
TTAGATCGCTGACTCGAGGCTTAGTCTCCCTTTCTCCTTTGTAAAGTAGGTACCTGCTTCGGGGCGAAATTGCAGCGAACGATTGCATGGAATACGTGTTTCAGGCACGCTATCTGAAATCGCGGAAACGAAGAGAACGAAGAAGAAAATTGGAGAGGAGAAAAGGGAGAAAGGGGTAAAAAGGAAAAGGGGATGGTGTGTAGCGTACGAAGGGGATTTAGTCGAAGAGCTTAACTCGAAATTCGAACTATCCTGATTCGATCGTTTGATTTTAGAAGATTCGACATATGGATGGCTATCGGCGATACTCAAGGCGGCAACTGTGTTCGATTTTAATGTGTTCGTTCCTGGCACTGTCTTTCCCTTTAAAACGTTTCTTTTCCTTTCCTTATAGTATTACACTTCTTTCTTTGCTGTTTTATAGAAGACCGGGCTGTTTCCTTTATATAACGTAATAAAGGGAAATAGTTGAAATTTAGATAGCAAAAGTTGGGTATCTATTTGAATTGGAAAGCAGACACTTACGTAGAAAAGTGCTTCATTTCCCGTTCAGGAAATTTCCACTTTAACGTTAGTCACGTTATTTTTGAATTACCGAAAATAGAATTAAATTGCGGATCTACTGTTATCGATTATACAAACTCGCAACTCTGAAACGAACTTCATTAGGGCATAAATTAATTAGCTATAACTGAAAATTGACTTGAAATTAAACGATCTAATGGAAGCAGAAACCATTTGAAAATAGAGTTACGATAATTCTCTCTCGTGGCTCTTAATTGTTAATATCGCTTCAATTGAGACTTAAATAACACCAGTAACAGTAATGGCAACACAATTATTACCACTCAATGGTATTACATTTTTTAAATTCGATGCCTCCACTGCAGAGGGCTCCAAGTTCTTTTCGCCACGTATACAGCTCCAGCTCCTATGTTTATTATACACGAGACTTGGCGCAGTATACGGAGCGAAAAGAACTTGGAGCCCTCTGCAGTGGAGATCCAATTCTTATTTATTATTATTGTGTTTTTCTGAAGTAAATATGCTGTGTGTACATATAATTAATACTTGCTTCTTATATTATTATTATTTATCTAATTAATTTACCCAGATGTGTACTGTGGGGACTCAAATTATAGTGGAAGCTACCATCTGTATATTTTTTCTTTGCTATACTGATAGGTACTTGGCAGAGTAAATACACAACTTGAAACTGTACACGGCTAGGAGTTAACGTATTTCAGCATTGTCGTTCACTCCTTGTTTATTTAAGATTGTTTATCTGCTAGTTTAGTGCACTGGTGATGAAATTGTTCAAATAGTCATCCATTGCAACTGGAGTTTACCGTCCCTTGAAGTGAACTGATGCTCAGCGGTTTTAGCTCATTGAATTCGAATACTAAACACCACAGTATACATTTTAGAGTAGACGGTCTGTTAATTGATTAACTAATTATGATCTCAGGTTGTTTGTAAACAAGTTAATGAAACTTACTTTGAAATTTTGATACTTCGGAATCTTATCAATTTGCAAAAGCAGAGGAACTTTTAAAATAAAGTTTTCTTTATTTTTAGTTCAAAAATTGTAATAAAAATAAAACTTGGAATTTTGTCGACAATTTATTGTATGATAATTATATTTATTTCGAGAATTTTATGGTATACTTATCTATGTAATCAACACGATATTTCCGACGCTTTTCTCTCGGTATTCATTTTCCGCAAACACCGCCTGGAGACAAGATTGCTTTGCAAAACAACGGATAAGAGCAAAGAAGGAGGAAAATATCGTTAAGGAATCTTTTTCAAAGACCCGAGGTCACAAAGATGTAAATTTGTAAATGAACGCTTTCATAATGCTCTCAAAAATGTAAAAGCGAAATCTATATAGCATGTTTTATAGAAATCGGTTTTTTTTCTCTAAAATTCTATTCCTCATGTAGTAATTTTTATTAAAAGCTAGTTCATTTCTTTATCTTTTTTATTTTATTATGGATTATTATTTTACGAATGGAACTCAATGCAAGAGATGTTTATTAAACAAACACCTATTATTATCTCTTTTAATTATTTGAAAATAAATAATAATTGAAGTGCTATTAGTACACGGAGAAAAATGGAGTGTCAAACTGATACTCTGAAGGGCTGTCCTATTGTTGTACTTCAAATGTATTCAGTCTAACTATCTAGAGTGTCAAATGGATTATCTACAAGTTCAACTTGAATATTCAGATATTCAAGTTAACTATCTTAGAGTGCTATCCCATAGTTAAACCTACAGAGTGTCAGTTTGACCCTCCATTTTTCTGCGTATGTATATGAATAGCAATGATTATTTTCCACTAAGAGACCAAATTTTATAATGTGCAAATGTTTAAAAGCGACCAATTATTATAACGTGTAAATGTTTTAAATAAATTAACAAAAGATTAATCAATTTACTCCATGAATTTTTGAATTGCTCTAAAAATATTTCTGTCCCGATAATATCACATGTTTTTAGGTTACAAACAATACTTGACTAATTATAATTAATTACATAGAATTCAGCAATGAATTCTTGGCAAATAAATGACCTATATAAATTTAAACCTGCAAGGAAGTAAAATTTTTTCATATTACCGAAATAACGAATTACACAAAAAAAATGTATAATTAGTTTAGTTTGAATAGAGTACGCAGCACGAGAAAGTTTTACGTAAAATCTATAGCTTTAGAATTTCATATTTTATATATCTTTCTAAAAATATAGTTTTATTAAATATGTGTTAAATTTATTAAATATATATTTTATAAATTTATTTCAATCAATTATTATCTGTAAAATATGCTGTAAATTGAATAAGCACTCTGCCTTATGAAAGTAATGGAGAGTAAAATTATACAACATCAACAAAGAATAAAAAGAAAAAATGAGAAATGAGAAAATAGAGTGGGAGGATGAATCTATTTTCGTTGGTATGCTGCCTTTATTTCGATCGTTGCAGTAAGTCCGATGAGCGAATAATAAAGAAACCACGAGAGTCATTCCAGCATAAACCCACCCTCTAAAAAAACAGGCAAACTTTTTACAAGCGATTCTGTTTAAAATTGTCGAGGAATTTTATATCAGACCCAACTCAAACATTCCGACGGTGATTATCTTTGTCTGAAATTGCACATGAATACAAAAATAATTGCTATTATGTGTGCGCTGAAACGTATTTTACCTCGTCGAAAAAATTGAGAACCTTAATTTTCTTGAACTAACATAAAAGCTAATGTTTTTAATTAATTGAAAAAAATTTTTTATGGTTGGCTTTTGCATGGATGGAAATGCATTATTAGCTATTCGCAGACTTCAATGGGTTGCGATAATGTCATTCTAGTTTTTATTTCACGTCAGTCCAGATTCAAAATATTTAAACGAACGATTTTTGTTTATTTTGTGAGAAAACCGCGGTTTTGAAGCTCCAGGCTGAATAACCAAGTAAACGTGTTTTGGTATCAATCTAGCGATTTTATTTTTAAATTTAGAAAAAAATTTAGAATCTTGAATAAAAGTTTTAAAAATGTTTTAAAAACTGACAATAATTTCTTTATCGAGAATTCACACTTCTTAATAAATCATTTTAAGCAAATAAATTTGAGTTATTTGCAAAAAGGGCTATTTGCTTAAAATGTTTCATTAGGAAGTGTAAATTCTTGATCAAAGAAATATTTAATACAGAGACATTAAGCTCCAGACTTTCGTAATATTTAGAAAATTCATTTTTCGATCATGAACGGTTCTTTGTAGTCCCAAAAAAAAATTAAACAGAAAAAATCAAGAAATAAGGAAGAAAAAATAAGATATTGCTAAAGTGGATGAGAATTTAGGCTTTTAGGGAATTGGAAAAACTGACAATGAGTGAAGCCTTTTAAGGAGGAATAATTACAGAAGTGTTTCAGGAAGCTGAAAGATTTTTTTGTATCAAGTGCTGGTTTTCAATTTCAGAGAAGTGCTTCCCTTTGAACGAGGTTGATTGTCGATTTTACTTGGCTTCTTAGAGTAGCGCGTGTGGTCTCGATTTGTTTATGACCCTTCACCTAACCACATGGCCCCCACAGACCTATGAAATTCTAAAAGGCGGTTAGCTCGCTAAGCGTGGCAAATGTTTATGGTTGAGAAAGATCTAGGAACTTCTCGTTATGATCTGTTTGAATAGAAATTCCTTTATAACTTGAAGCAACTCTTCTGAAGGTCTGTTTCGAAGTAGCTAAAAAAATGAAAATTAGATATTCATATTGAGGAAATGGATTTCTAGACTGCTGAATATTTTGGCCTTTAGTCATTAATGCCGATGGCTTTCTGGTAAAGTTATGATTATTGGATTATTGGTCTGTTCTTTGTCCCACAAAATTATTACAGTATTTAAATAATTAAAAGCATTTTAATGAATGCTTTTGAATTTATGACGCACTAGCAGGCTGATACAAAGAATCGAACTATAAATTAATTTATGGTTCATTAATTTTACAAATTTTGTGTTTAATTATGTATCATCTTTTAATAAAAGGCTTCTTTCTTTTTTTCAGGTAAGTTTCCTTTACTAACTTTCGTGGTGGTAAGCATAAACAATTTTTGTATTTATTCATGGTACAGAAAAGGCCGAGAATTTAATTTAATATCATTTATATTATATCTGATCTTCTGCTCATCGTTAAATTCTTTCATAAAATTAAATATTGCTAAGAATTTAGTACAATTAGCAAAATATGTACGTGGAGAATTCCTGAAAATCTTCAGGAATTTTTAGTATAGTATTTCTTAAAATATTTTGTTAATAATAAATTTAGTATATTAATAAAACTTGGAAAAATTAATCTTGAATATTTGGAGAACATGAGAATATTGAGAGGATTTTTTAAGTTTCTGAGAAAGCTGATAAAGAAAAATTGCTTCAGATTTTTATTAGGAAAGTTCTATTGGTGAAATTAAAAGTCTTCCTTTGACTGGATGACATTTTAATTTCAAATCTGTTAAATAAATTTGATTGACAATATGACTGTTCCGTCTTGCTAATAAGAGAGATAACTCTTAGAGTGAAATTATTTATTTAAAGAATGTTTTAATGGTATAATTAAAATATTGTAAAGAGTTCTTAGATAATTCATTAGGACTATCTGATTTAAAAATTCTCGATCTTCTTGATATTGTAAAATGTTCTTCATCATATCTGCATAATTCAATATAATATTTAATTTAAAGATCAAATTTACTACTGGATATTAGTATTTTAGTTAAATATATGATTACAGTTTTAAAATAGGTACATCTAAAATTATAATTGCAGGAATTGTTGCTACCTAGAAACTTTTTACTTTCGTTCTGCATATTATATTTTTTAAGAAAACCTCTCTGAATAGGCCAAATAAAAGTTTTTTTTATCGATTTTGGAAAGTCTAACTTTTTATTCAATTATTCTTTTTAAAGGGAAAGCAAATATTTGATTACCCCAAAAGTTTTGGTCGATTAAAAATATTTTGGAAACTCAAAACGAATTAACACTTAAAAAAAGGTTTTCTACATTCGAACAAAATTTTTTTAAATCAAAAATATAATTGCATTGCTATGAGGTAAAAAAAACATTTTTTTGATTCAAACAAATATTATTTGAATGAAAAAAATTTTGCTCGAATCAAACAAACTTTTTTCTGATCAATCAAAATTTTTTTAATGTAAACAAATTTACAAACAAATTTTTTATTTTTGCTTTCGCTTTAGAAAAGAATCTTAATTTTGATTCAATCTTCATTATTGATTTTATTTGCTAAAATATTATCTACAATTATATTTGGCTGATTCTTGTTAAAATGCAGTGGAATTTGTATAAAACAGCATTAAACTCAGGAACATGGAAAAGATCGTCCCTCTAAAAGTCGGTTTCCACAAAAGCTAAAATGAATGACGTGAAAAGCTTGCTTAAATATCTTTCTCCTAAAGGTAAAAATTTTTCACGCATTACTTTGCGTCGATAACAACAATTCAAGAAGTGGATGATTCTGTGTTATCTGCTGAGGAATAATGTGAACTTAACATTCCTAAAAGCGGATTACAATATAATGTAAATTAAATGTGGAATAAGCCCTGTCAAAGTATTTTATAATCAGCAATGTGATTTAAGTCTGTGATTACAATGATCTCTTTGAATATTTATATAAATTGTGAATATAAGTATTCGCTAAATGAATTAAAATTTAAAATATTTTATGTAAATTAAAGTGTTAGTATTTATTTTTATGTCTGACTCCTGTATTGTGTCTAAACGGCAAGACGCACAGTAGGACAAAAAAAGCAACTGTGGACAAATCAATTTTCAGACTAAACTACTCATTCGATTTGGACGTTTCTTTTTTAAATTAAATTGTATTGAATTTCGCATCGTTACAGTGAAGGACATTTTTGAAAAATTTTCTCAAAAATTTTTTATTTAATAAACAAAACGAAAAAAAATTTTTGACTTTTCAAGACTGTCATTTAGTCAAAAATTTTTTTAAATTACCGAAAATGGTCCACATCGAGGCAAAAACTCATTAAAAATGATATTCAGCAGAATTAATTCAATAAAATCGAATTTTCAATTGTTACCAACAAATTAGTGAACAAAAATTACATTTAGCCACATTTCAATGCACTAATTTTTTTATAAAAGTTTAATAAACAAATACGAAATTGAGGCATTTTTAATTAGATAGATTTGGCTTTTTCAGCAGAATTAGCTGCAAATATTTTACAAATGATCTTCTGGTGTGATAGTTTGCACTGCAACAACAATCGTAAATTTAATAAAAAAATGTATTATTTGGCCATTTTTGAGTAGATAAGCTTCGTTTTTTCATCAGAATCAATAAGCAGTATGTTGCCAATGAGCCTTGCTTTTTTGCTGTACACTTAGGCATCAATTTTTTATTGTTTAAACAAATTTAGTTAACAAACTAATTATTTGAGCATTTTTCAATATAGAAATTTTGTTTTTTCAGCACAATCAACTACAAAAATTTCAGAGATAGTCTATTATTATGATGATTTGCTTTTAAACAACAATTGTACTTTATTTAAGCAAATTTAATAAACAAATGTATTTTTTGATCCTTTTTCGGTTGATATGCTTCGTTTTTTTTTTTTCAGCAGAGTCAACTGCTAGTACGTTCTTGATGTCTTTTGCAGTTATACTTTGTAGTTTTATAATATTTGTGTCTCAATTTTCGAATTAGCTTTCATTGTTATCTGTTAGCAATTAGGAGTGTTTGGGGTTCTGGAAGCAAAAGTCTTTCAATTTTTGTGAATTTCCACCTCAAACTTCCCAAAAATGGAAGCAGAAACTAACCAAAAATGCAGGATGTCCTCGTTTGCGAAAGTTGGAGATGACTTTCTCGTACTCTACTTCTTGTGCCTCTTCTGATAATAATTGATCGATTGGAACTACTAAAGAGTCAATTATTTTTGCGCCATGTGTGAGAATTTTGTGCATAGACGCAAGTATAAAGTACCAACGAAGCATATCTATTGAAAAATTGCCAAACAAGACATGTGTTTATTAAATTTGTTTAAAAAATACACAATATTGTCCAACTACAAATTATCATAGCAAAAGGCCATTGGTGAAATATTTTAGTAGATTCTGCTAAAAGAAACGAAGCTAATTTATTGAAAAACAGCCAAGCAATGCATTTGTTTATGAAATTTGTTTAAATAATCTACAATTATTGTTTAACTGCGAATCATCATAACAATAGACTATCTTTGAGAATGTTGAAGTTTATTCTGCTAAAAAACCAAAATTTCTATATTGAAAAATGCTCAAATAATTAATTTGTTAACTAAATTTGCTTAAAAAATAAACAATTGATGCCTAAGTGTAAAGTGAAACAGCAAGATACATTGGCAACATACTAGTTATTGATTCTGCTGAAAACACGAAGCTTATCTACTCGAAAACGGCCAAATAATGCATTTGTTTATTAAATTTGTTTAAATAATACACTATTGTTGTCACAGTGTAAACTATCACAGCATAAGATCATTGGTGAAATATTTGTAGCTAATTCTGATGAAAAAGCTAAATCTATCTAATTTAAAATGCCTTAATTTCGTCGTATACATTAATATCGTATTATATTTTGTTTATAATTTCGTCATAAATAATTAGAAATTGATGTTTAATGTCTTCTAATTTTAAGTTAACATTATTTTATTTCCATTTTCTCCTGAAAATATTGGTTTAGTCTATTTAAATGTGTCAGATAAATAAGATATAACTTTTGTTCGCTAATTTGTTTATAAAAACTTTAATTTTTGTTTTATTTTAATTATTACTGTTGCACATAATTTTTAATGAGTTTTATCTCAACGTGGACCATTTTCGATCAAATAAATTTTTTTTGACTAAATGGCAGTCTCGAAAAGTCAAAAAAATTTTTTTTTTGTTTTCTTTATTAAATAAAGAATTTTTGAGAAAAATGTTTAAAAATGTCCTCTGTCGTAACGATGCGGAATTTAATACACTTTAATTTAAAAAGAAAACGTCTGATTCGGATGAGTAGTTTAGTCTGAAAATTGATTTGTCCACAGACGCTTTTTTTGCCCTACTGTTAATGTACGCTTGAAATATCAGTCGCGCGCCTAAAGTTTAGCGTTTACAGTTTTTTACCTATTAATTTATTTCAAAAAAGCCTTTACAAAAAACTTCTCTATACGTTTCTGAACAACTTTTCCACAGGAAGTTTTTGTTTACTCAAACTTTCCTCGATAAACGAAACGCTTAAACATTTTGTGGAACGAATTATGCAGTATCTTAGAAAATAATTTTTTATATTGTTATAAATAAAGATTAAAAATTTTATCTGTGTCTTAACAAGAATACTATCAGGAATATTACCTTTAAATTTTATAAAGAAATTCCAAAAACTGTGGATTTGAGCACGAGTTGGACAAAAATTGAACTAAAAATTGACTTTTAAAAAAGTCGTTTTTTGCAATTTGTTAAGAAACTAAAAAAGATACGATTTTCTTGTAAAGTAAAAAAAAGATGCGGAATGTAATTCTCTACGATAATATATGTTTTAAAATTCAAAATTCAGTTTGGATTTTTGGTCTCCCGGGGCCAACTCCGCCGCGCTAGAATGAATCTACACTGAAGCCTCGGTTTATTGTGCCTCGGGATACCGCTTTCAGGAATTTTTGTCATGGATGAGGGGTTCAGGGACACGAGAAAGCTGAGCTCGGAGCTCAGCGGAGTTGCGAAAGTACCGTAGCAACAAAGTGCGTAGTAGTGGCACAGTAGTTTAAGCGGTTAACCCTCTGCCGGTCATACGAAATTCCCACTCTATACCCAGTACCACGTGGTCACCTCACTGATATGAAATGCGT
>JBAGKK010487009.1:0-16256 GCA_037177015.1 Euceroptres primus
ATAATCAGGAATATATCAAGAAATCGATGTCTGGTGCGTTTCAGTTTTTATTCTAGAAAAAAATTATTTTTGAAAAATTTTTTTTTAAATTAAAACTGAAACGCACCAGCCATCGATGCCTAAATATATTCTTTATTACTTCCCAAGATTTCAGCACTATATCTGCATTTCTCTCTTAATAAACCCGCTGAGTGTAAATAAAAAATCGGTCGGTAATTCGTGACGTCATTATGTATCAAATACCCTTAAGATAGTTGAGTTTTCTTTCCTGATTATAGTGAGGTTTATAGGCCTCTTTCAAAAACCGCCAGAAAATTAAAAAAACATTGAGAATTCGAAAAATGGCGACGGTTTTTCTGAAAAAATTAAAAGACGATTTTATCAAAAATCCCAACTTGTTTTATGCATAAATTTTTTTTATAAATTGGTACTCATATCATAAAAAAAATAGATAAGTTGCAAGCGGGCTATTTTACTCTGGTAAATAGGAGAATTTTTTAAATGAAATCGAATTTTTGAATTTTTCTTACAACTGACGGCACATACGAAAAAAAATTAACAAAAAAGTTTAATGATTTAAAAAAGTTCTACACAAAATATCTATTAATCTTTTATGATATCTTGCATCGTTTGTGAGAAAAATTCAAAAATATGATTTTGTAAAAATAGAAATTGTCCTGGACTCAAAAATGGTTTGGCCAATATAAAACTCGCTGGATAATTTCCTTATGTAAACATAAATTTTTAAAAAATATTTGAAAAAATTAAAAAGATTGACTTTTTAATATAATCCATCTTATTTTTTAAATTGAATTCTGCAAACATAAAATGACGATTTCATCTAAAAACCCATCTTTTTAATTTTATCAAATATTTTTTTCAAATTTATGTTTACAGCAGGAAACCATCCAGCGAGTTTTATGTTGGCCAAACCATTTTTGAGTCCAGGACAATTTCTGTTTTTAGAAAATCACATTTTCAAATTTTTCTCACAAACGATGCAAGATATCATAAAACATTAAGAGGTCTTTCGCGTAGAACTTTTTTAAAGCATACAACTTTTTTGTTGATATTTTTTCGTACGTGCCCCGTCAGTTGTAAGAAAAATTCGAGAATTCGATTTCATTAAAAAAATTCTCCTGTTTACAAAATTAGTTTAGTTCGCAAGAAACTTATCTATTTTCTTCATCACATGAGTACCAATTTAGCAAAAAAAATTAGTTACGAAACAAGGTAGAGTTTGTGAGAAAATCGTATTTTAATTTTATCAGAAAAACCGTCGCCATTTTGTGATTTTTCACCATAATCAGGAAAGAAAACTCAAATATCTTAATTAAGTCTAAAGTTATAAAAGTTTAAAGAAAAATGCTGTTTTTTTAAAAAAGAAGCTTAAAAGACTCATAACTTCGTGAAAAAGTATTTTATACCACTCTAACCTCAAAATCTCAACTATGACATGATTTTTTGGCTCTCGTGGTATAAAATACTGTTCGATACTTGTGTGAAAGGTGATTTTTAGCGCACTTCACTTTTCTCACTCGCTTCGCTCGTGCGAAAAACGTCTCGTGCGCTAAATAATCACCTCTCACACACGTATCGAAATGTACTATTTCTCAAAACGGTAAAATACGTGTCTTATTTCCTTTGAAAAACAACATATTTCATAGACGACCGATTCTGTGACTTGAAGATGCACTGCATGCCTGATTTGAAATGGATTTGGTCATAAGAATTTACATTTTGTAAACGAAATGAGATCACAGAGTGTTATTGTTAAACAAGATATATTTTACATTTATCGTACTAACATTTCTACAATAATAAGTTGTATTTATCATTTCCCAGTTTTTTCAGGTCATAAAAAATTCCCGGTCATTTCCCGGTTTTTCCAAGTGACAAAAAATTCCCGGTTATTTCCCGGTTTTCCCGGTTTACCGGTCCAGCGGCCACCCTGTTCCAACTAAAATTTAAAGAGAAGTAAGGTCAATTTTCTGATGTCAACAGAAAGTCCATCCTTTTAAAATCATTTATTTAAATTCTCTTTTATGATTGAATAAGTCTTCGCGAACTAGGAAAAGAAAACTTTTAATCGTTTTTTATTTTCTCGTCTGCAATCCAGACGAGGCAAGAAAATTATTATACTGCCGGATAGTAGCGTATAAAATTACACGTGAATGACTTATAACGATTAACTTATGCTCATATTTGACCGATTATCAGGGAAGCGAAAGTTTGAATGTCTCTCTTTCTCCTTCGTCAGCAAGTGTTTGCTCTTTATAGAAACACGGAAAATACCGACATAAAATTCCTTTGTTTTTGTTTCTCTATACAATTCAGCCGGGCGAGTTATTAACCCTAATGGAAAAAAGTATTATCGCGGCTCTCTAGACATATTCATGGGCGGAACCTTTATATACGTATAATATTAATGTCGACATTAAAATATGAATCCATTCATCAAATATAAAAGTTGCTGCTAATAATATTTCATTTAAAGATATTGAATTGTTATATATGTATAATATTATATATGTATAATATATTATCTGATATTATTGACAAATAGAAATATATGTAGTATGAAAAGGAACAATATATGTATAATATATTATATGATATTATTGACAAATAGAAATATATGTAGTATTAGAACAAGATCAAAAGGAACAATTCAGTAATTTGATTTTAATTAAAAGCAACCAGCTCTCTAAATCTGAATTAGTCCAAAACTACTAATGAAATAACGAGAAGTCTTTCACCAAATGAATTAGTAAGCATTTCTAATATAATAATAATTAGTAGTCTCTTTGAAAAATAATTTCTATCAGTCAAAATTGGTTTAAATATTTATCATTCCTAATTGTTAATCAGATAAGAGGGTTCAATTTGATGAGATTTGAATCTTAAATCGTAATTAGGATTAAAAACTCATTTTATTTCATATTTTCACGTAGAAACTCATAAGACTTTATTACTTCAGCTTTTAATAATTTTAATTACACAAGAAACTATCAACTTCCGTGATTGGATTGGCTTTCAAGGAGCCGTTAGGTAAAATAATTCAAAAAAGTAAATATGAAACATTTAATTAAGAGACTAATTATTCTAAGCTGTAAATAATAAGAACTAATAATCAAAGTCAGTAACTAGAAACATGATTCAAATATATATTATCGTTTAAATGTCAAGGCGACACATTAAATTTACAAATTATTCAGTAAAACTTGAAATGTATTTTCCAGTTAAGATCTCATTTTACAGATTATTTAATTTTATTGCTCTTTGACATCGTTCTGCTTTCTTAAGATTTCTTTTAGATATTGTCTTTTTTGTAATTTTGTTTTCTTTGTGTAGAAAATCTTAAATGTTTTGTTTTACATTATAGACTTATTATTTCATATTTAATAAACAAATTTTAAAATTTAATTTGATAGTCTCTGCGGAGTATAAGAAGATCTTTTTTCACAAGATATTTTCCTTTAAACTTTAAAGTTTTAATTGAAAAAATAAAGATCTTATCAACCAATGCTGATGAAATTGTAAAGTTAATTGGTAGATTGGGTTTGAGGAAGACTCTTTAGAAACAGGAATACATAATTTGAATCTCTAATAAAAAGCATATGGCAATTTTCACGATAGAGTTGGACGTGCGTGCAATTATTGGAGCGTACCTTTACGAGTTATGATAATTGAATACCAAAAAATGTATTTAAAAAATACTGGTTTTAAACTTTTAATCCGAAAAAAGAAGCCTAGTAAGAAAAATGGCATAATAAAATGGTTTTCAACATTTTGAAAATAATACTAAATTAGGTACTTTGTTTCTAATTGCAGAAACTTGTCACGATAAACGGTGGCTGCCTGTTTTTTTTACAGGACAATGTTCAGCCGGCATGTCGTGCCGCATGGAAACGCGGTCTGCGCCTGCCAGCAGTGAAAGTTGCTCAGGCCACTTTCCCCCGGGTAAGCCATGCCGATTGCTCAGCTGGTTTCCGGGCTCTAATCCCACCACCAGATCACTACGTCGATGTATTATAAATTATACTCAATTTATGTGTGTGGATTAAATTTGCTCTGATTTAATATTAATTACTGTCAGATTCTTCATAAGATCTCTTTCGTGGCTTTATCCAATTCTTTCCCCATCAATATTGTTTCTAACAAGGAATTTTATTTGAAATAAAATCAGTTATCCAAATTTACAAGAATTTAAAAAAGAAATTAATATTCAGGTGGAAAAATTTTATAGAATTTTTTCTATGTATAGAAAAATAATTCCAGGGAACATTTCCAACCTACATTTTAATAATATATTTATTATGTTTAAGGAAGGAGTTGTATCGACCATCAGTTAAAATAATATTTGGATTCACCATCAACATCCAAATAATATTTTTATTTTTGAAAAATAAAATTATTATTGTGAAGCAGAAAGGCTTTTAAATTAAAAGTATTCAAATATTGAAAGGTTGAGGAAAACTCTTAAAATCAACTTTTTGAAGCAATATCTAAATTAAAATAGAACTTTTATTCTCCACATTGAAAAGTAGACACTGAAATTAGTTTAAAAAATTTATTTGCTATTTTTCTGAAGAAAGATTTGATTTGATGTGATTTTATTTTATTTGCGATATCCCAACAGTTCAGTGTACCAATTATTTAAGATAGGAAATTAGAAAACGATTTTTTATAGAAACGAGTCTTTCATGTTACGTTTATTACCATAATTAAATTATTTTGAAAATTTGCATTAAATTGAAAAGCAGATATTGGAATTATTTTTGTAAAAATCTGTTTTCTCTTTTCCTGAAGAAAGATAGGAAACTAAGAAATGATATTTTAGAGCAACGAGTCTTTGATGTTATAATTATTTTGAAAATTTGTATAAAATCTACTTATAAAGATAATGCGAGTTTAATTAATCGACTTTTCCTTTTATCGTCTCGTTTCATCAGTTCTTGCTTTCCTGGAACTTGCAAATTTTGAAAGTAACTTTCTATTTGTCATCCGACGTAAAAGTGATAAAAAGCGTATTTTTCTGATTGAATAATTGAAAAGCCATACTCATAAATAATTAGTGCATAAAAGTTTATTAAAATTGTAATTTTTCACTCCAAAATTTTTCAATAATTATATGGAATATTCTTCCTGAATATTTACTTTCGAGCTATGTATTGTAATTGTATGTAATTGTAATGAATTTGTATGTACTTTCATTTTCTTAAAGTTTTATTTAGTATATTATTTATACTGTGAAAAAGTTCAATTAATCTTCTCCACTTGTAATAAAATAAGACGAATTATAAATTGTAATGAATTTGTGTGTACTTTCATTTTTTCAAAGTTTTATTTAGTATATTATTTATTTTAGGCAGACTGTTGTCTTAATTTGAATTATAATTGTATACATTAATAAGCTTTTACGCATATATTCTTTTAAATTTTTAATTACCTATAATGTAATTTAAAACGAAAAAGTAGTTCTCCAATCAGTAGTAGAAGCCTGATTAGTCAGCCAAAGGTTTGAAAAGGATCAAATTTAAACAAAAAGTAAAGGAAAACTAAAATCTTTAGAATCAAATAAATAATTTAAATAAAGAAATAAAAACAAATAAATAAATATACAGCGAAACACCTAAATCTTATGTTTAAGTGATGTGCATTAAATTTTCAGAGATTTGTATAATTTTCATCGGAAATTTTCAATGAGTTTCAATAACAATTTACATTCTAAAATTATAAATAAAATGATGAATCATCTTAATGTAAAACCCTGTCTGATTTTAAAGCTTAACACTAATTTCAACTCTTTACAAAAAATTTTATAGCATCCTTTTGTTAGTGCATAAAAGTTTATTAAAATTGTAATTTTTCACTCCGAAATTTTTCAATAATTATATGGAATATTCTTCCTGAATATTTACTTTCGAGCTATGTAATGTAATTGTAACGAATTTGTGTGTACTTTCATTTTTTCAAAGTTTTATTTAGTATATTATTTATTTTAGGCAGTCTGTTGTCTTAATTTGAATTATAATTGTATACATTAATAAGCTTTTACGCATATATTCTTTTAAATCTTTAATTACCTATAATGTAATTTAAAATGAAAAAGTAGTTCTCCAATAAGTAGTAGAAGCCTGATTAGTCATCCAAAGGTTTGAAAAGAATCAAATTTAAACAAAAAGTAAAGGAAAACTAAAATCTTTAGAATCAAATAAATAAATAATTTAAATAAAGAAATAAAAAACAAATAAATAAATACACAGCGAAAAACCTAAATCTTATATTTAAGTGATGACCATTAAATTTTCAGACATTTGTATAATTTTCATCGGAAATTTTCAATGAGTTTCAATAACAATTTACATTCTAAAATTATAAATAAAATAATAAATCATCTTAATGTAAAATCCTGTCTGATTTTAAAGCTTAACACTAATTTCAACTCTTTACAAAAAATTTTATAGCATCCTTTTGTTTACGGAAGTACCTAATCATGCGGAAAAGAAAAACTGCAATTCTATAACTATCAAAAAATGTCAATAAAAATATTTTATAATTTGTTTGTCTTTTATAATATTTTTACGTTCTTCTTGAGTTTAAGTTAGTGTGGAAAATGTTTAACAAAACGACAAAGCGGAAGAGTGAAGAAGCATAAAGACTACTAAAGGAAGACGAGATAAAGTGGCGAGGAGTAATTTGTAATTTTCAGGAAAATAGCGCGTCCGTGGGAAATGATCTGTAAAATTGCGGTCTTCGTTTCCTGGGTCGCTGTAGAGTAATCATTATGCGGTTTCATGTGGTCAGCTAGCCAACGTTTATAACCGAATCGTTAAAAAATAGTTTAGGACCCTTTCACACTTTCTCCGGATTCCTTAAATTCTTGAAATTCTTTCCAATCGACCCTCGAATTGTTCTTCCGAAAATTTTATCAGGTATAATAAAAAATGGAATTATAAATATATTAAAAAATTTAACATATTGCCTTCTAATTAAAGTAAATCTTGAATGATTTATTGGTTGATTTAACCAAACCTAAAATAATAATTTGGTGGATTCGACCAAGCTTTTTGGTTGAATCAACAAAATATTTAGTAAAATTAAAATTAATAAACCAAATACAATCAGTTAAACGATTTTGTTGATTAAAGAACATTTTTTTCTGAGTGTGAGTATAAGTTGAATGATCTTTTGTCATTATAATGGAAAGGCCCAGGTTCTGTTTCTTCAGGCAGATTTCTTTGAAGTTTCACTTAAGATTTCGATAATAAAAAAATGAATACACTTAATATTTTATAAAAATTAATCAGAAACTCCTTAAATTGAATTCGCAATTAGAATCATGGATTTTGGTCCTATATTTCTTGGAATATAAGAACTTCTAGTTGAAAAGATTTGGAAAAAGTTGGAGTTTTATTTTTAAATTTTTGAGAATGGTTTTGAGATGCATTGCTCTTTTAATGTTTGTGGGTGATAGTGGCTCTTCTAGAGTTTATTCCCCTTAATGAAAGGTGGCCAAGCGCGTTATTGTAGGTCAGTTTTGCGTCACTTTCACTGATGTCTCTTGTGCGCGTTACCTAACAATTACGTTGGCTCGTCGACCAGCGTGAACGGACATTCGTAATACCGATAATTACACTCGATAATGTAAAAGATGTAACAACGCGAATCACCTTAAAGTTATAAAGAATTATCCACACCTGATATGTTCACATGGTCAGGGACGATACTTTTTTTCCAGCAATAGAGACCATTATGATAAAATTTTCATCTGTCAACTTTGCAATCGTTCATTCCAGGCAAATGAACAAAAATGTCCTGTACAAGTGAATTTGTCCTTGTAAAAGAATTTGGAAGAAAGTTTACTCTACTTTCTACATTAAAATAAAGGAAACATTAATGGACATTTTTAGAATCTACTTCAGAATTAGGTGATCATTAAGATTTGAAACTTGTTAGTCAAAAGGTAAATAGAAGTTTTGTGTTCATTTGAACATTAATGATCAAAAGATGATAGATTTGAAATGAATCAATATTTAAAAAATTAAATTTGTGTATTAGAATTTTTACTTCTTACCGACATTATGGAGGTGACTGGGAAAGCTTACCTGAAACAAATAAGAAAAGAATACATTAGAAAATTGTGCATAAAAATAAATTGGAATTTTTGCAAATACACATTTTTTTCATTTGTTTCATAATATAGTTATCAACTGTTTGCAAAATTTGGATACTCTGGGTATTTTTTAAAAATAAAACTTGCATCTAAATCTTCACAGCGCACAAAAAACAGAACAATCTTTTGCAATTCTGCGTAATTAAAACTCCTCTCTTCTATAACACCAGGTACAGAAAACATTCCTACGTTAGATTTTCCTCTTCCGCCTGCCTGCGACAGTTCCTCCCAATCGTGAGAAACTGCTATAATGCGGATAGGAGGGAATGGAAAGAGAAAGCAAAATACCATGAAAGGTATACACTACCGTTCCTTAGCATCAAACTACCTACTTTTGAGCAGATATTTAAATTGTTGATTTTTATAATCTATAAACTAAAATTTGTTTTTCAAAATCACACAAAATAAGAGCATTCTTCATTAAATAAGCCTAAGATGAAATCATTTTCTCATCTCTGGTGGAAGATATTGCAAAAAGCAGCACCTACAAATTTCTTTTCTTCTAGAATTAGATATTAACAACTCCCGAAATAATGAACATTTTTTTAAGTCCTTGTGATCATTTTATAGGTAATTTATAGATAATTTACATAGAAACTTACATATTAACAACTATTAACTTACATATTAATAAAACTTACATATAAATAAAATTTTTTTACTTTACACAGAAAAAATTCTTGGTAACTTGTCAATTAAAAAACTTTGTTGGAGAAAATAGTTGATCTAACTACAGTTTTCAGTTACGGTAACTAAATTCTTAGTTAGGTTGACTAATTCTATATCAGTTAACTAAGAAAAAAACATTAGGGTCTTAGGGAATTAAGATAAATAGTTGTAATAACTATTTTTATTCTAACTACTTTTCTTAGTTACTTTAATGAAGAAATCAGTGGTTTTAACTAATAAAACCATTAAAATAACTAAGAAGAGTAGTAAAAATAAAAATATTTGTTGCAACTATTTGTTTTAGTTCCCTAAGGTTTTAATGTATTTTTTTCTTAGTTAACTTACAAGATATTTTTCCCATTCTGTAAAAAAATATTGTGAAAATAGTGAAATTTTCTATTTTTTCTAAAATTCTGAATAACTTTCGAAATAATGAACATTTTTAATTGTTTTGGGCCTCATTTAAAAGATAAATGTTAAAGGAATTTTCTAAATGTATGAAGAGAACTCAAATTTTTTCCCTAGATCCTGCCAAAACTTGGCACAAAAAAGCTGTTAAATTTCAAAAGTGTATAATTATTTATACAAAAATAGTAAATCTCACCACACACTATATTTTAATTAACATCTGGAAAATAAAATAGTAATATTAAGTTTTTCATTTTATGTATTTGGTTATTACAAACAAATTTTGGTTGATTAAAATAAATATTTATTTGATTTGAATAAACGTTTCGTTTAATCTAATAAATTTTTTTAAAGACAAAAAATTTGGTTGAATGAACCAAATTTTTGATTGAGACAACTAAAACTTTGATTCAACAAAAATTTTGGTTGACTATATATCTGCGTTTCTTGCAATTTAAATATTCTACGTTTCACGTTGCTCTTTGAAGTTTTTGTAAATTTTATAATAAAATTACAATTCAACGAAACACTATTTATTTGTAAATTAAAATACATCATCGTAAAATAGGTTTTTTAATATTTCATATAAGACGTTCTTTTTCAGATCCTGTGCCCAAAATAGCTCTTACTGAACCTCTTCCTTTATTTTTGAATAGAAATTATTATTTTCTCAAGTCAAACAAAATCTTTAGTTACCATAGAGGAGCTATTATAATTATTATATTAACTTTAAGCTGCCAATTTTTTTCAGATTTTTCATTTTAAAGATAGTTTAAGGACTCAATTCAGAAGAGAAATCAATAATTTTTAGATTTTCAAATCATTTTCTACTTACTAATAATAATTGTTGAAAAGTTGTACCTTTTTGTATCGCCGATCTTCTAAATCTAAATAGCTACAACTATTGTTTTTTATGTTTTGAATGAATAAAACAATAGTTTGATACTTAAATTCTATTTAGAATTATTATTTAACAATTCAAGAATACTTTCTGATCATAAAGTATCAGAAAAGTTTAATTAAGAAATTCATATTAGTTTGAAAGTTAAAACAAAAAGAAAAAAATAAAACAATTAAACATCAACATTAATATTATAATCTTTCGATGAAATAAACAAAATTTTGAAAAATTAAAAATTTAGCCATCATTTTTGAAAATCAAAAATATTTTTTATTGTTTTTCAACTTCAACCCTTTTTTTCAAACTAAAAATAAAGCTTGAGATGCTTACTTTCAGATCCTTGAATAGCAAAATGTTATTTTTTATTGTTTTTGGAAAATTGATTGTTAAGTAACCTGGTAAATTCAGAAAATGTTTCTTATGCGCGAAAAAAGTTCGGGAAATTTTTTGCATGTACAATTTTTCATAAGAAACAATATTGTGAAAACAGAAATTAAAAAAAACTGTTGATTTTAGAATTTTTTGAAAATTTTCAAAAATAAAATTTTCTTTATTTGGTTAATTGCGCATTTTTAATGTACAAATAACATTTATACTTATTATATTATGTATATTACATGTAAATTACACATTTAAAATGCAAATAACCAAATTCAAAAAATTTCATTTTTTAAAATTTTCAAACATTTCTAAAATCAACAAAAAATTTTTTTTGAATTTTCGTTTTTATAATATTTTTATAATATAATTATAATATAATTATCAAAAACTGTATACAAAAATTTTCCGAATTTTTTTCGCGTATAGGAAAATTTTTTTTAATTTACCAGGTTACTTAAAATTCAATTTTTCAAAAACAACAAAAAACGACATTTTTCTATTCAAGGTTCTGAACGTAAGCATCTCAAGCTTTATTTTTAGTTTTCAAAAAAAATAAAAAAAGGGTCTTAAATAAAAAAAGGTACTTAAAAAAAAATCAAAAATATTTTTAATTTTCAAAAATGATGGCTAAATTTTGAATTTAAAAAATTTTTTAAATTTCATTTGAAAGATTTGCGCAAAGTACAACAATTTCACCCCCTCTACCTCGGCGAGTTTTTGACCAAACTGATCGATCTCTTTTTTTTTTTTGAAGCGGCATCTAATAGGACTAAACTTTTTGTAAATTTGAGCCCGATCGGAGAAATTCATTTTATGGGCTGGGTACACTTGAAAAATAATGCCCCATATCACCTTTGAACTAATTAATGAAAGTATAAACTCGCATTTATGAAACGAATTCCTTTTACCAGTTAAATTTGGAAGAAAAACACGGGCAACAAAGAATTGTTGATTTCTTTTAAACTATTAGTCTAACCAATTTTTTAAAATGCACCTGTATATTTAAACATTTTTCAATATTTGTACACAGGTCGCATAAAATTCCACTTCATCCTCGGTAAAGTAGAAGTCCTTCTGAATCTTATATGCTAAAAAATTATTATTTTTATCCCCATTATCATATTGAAAAATATACTTAAAGTGAGTTGTACCTATTAGCCCCACCATGCGCGAATAGCCCCACTCTACGGCATTTAAAAAAATGTTTAATTTAAACAGAAAATTTATTTTACATAAATTAAAATTTGTTCAGTTTAAACAATGACTTTACTGAATTTAAATAAAAAGTTTAATTTATTTTAACAAAAAATTGTTTAATATAAACAAGGACTTTATTGAATTTAAACAAAAGGTTTATTTCATTCGAACAAAATATTTAT
The DNA here is from genome assembly GCA_037177015.1 of Euceroptres primus. NCBI lineage: Eukaryota > Metazoa > Arthropoda > Insecta > Hymenoptera > Figitidae > Euceroptres > Euceroptres primus. The sequence goes on from JBAGKK010487009.1 coordinate 11,918, forward strand.
TAAAATCAAACAAATTAAGACAAACAAATATTTTTTTCAGTGTGTAGACACATAACTGAAAATTATTTTCTATTTCGGAAACTACAAAATTTTCCATCTCTTCAAAAATGACACCCCTTTCATTGAAAGGGGTTTCATTATATTAAGCAGTAGGGTGGGCCGAAATTTTTTTTTATTTTGATTATGGATAGCAAAAATCTTTTTCTACATATCAAAATGACTCTTCGTGATTTTTTTTCAGATTTTTAAAACGATATCTTCAGTGAGCAGAAACTTTTTGAAGTTTGAAACTTTGAAAACAGTGATTTTTTCGATATATTTCAATATTGGGTAACTATTTCTTCAACAAATTAGTTTTTACTGTACGGATTCATTTATTTTGATGTAAAAGACGATTTTCAAAAACTTTTAGTGCAAAAAAAATTCTGGTGATGAATGTAGTTACGTAGAATATAATGTTTATTTGAAAATCGAAGTTTCGAAGAGAATAAAAAATGGTACAAAATCATTAAAAGAAACTTTTCTAATATCCTTTTCAGGGGTCTTTTAGGACCTAAAAATACATGTAAGTTTAGAAGGAAAAGACAAAATAACTATAGTTGCGATTTTTGCGCATCATTAAGTAAAATAATATTATTCCAGCTTCAAAAAATTTTGGTGTCGCGAGCAATTTTGATGTTTTTATATAACTTTTTATGGTCAAGGCCGAAAATTTTTTTTTTAAATTTTGACTATGGCTAGTAAAAGTCTTTTTCTACATATCAAAATCAGTCCCCATGATTTTTTTCAGATTTTTAAAACGATATCTTCAGTTAGCAGATACATAGAATATAAATTTTATTTCAAAATCGAAGTTTCGAAGATAATCAAAAATGGTATAAAATCATAAATTTTTTTTTTTCATATCCTTTTCAGAGGTCTGTTACAAGGTGGCCGTTTTCACTGACGAAAAAAATTCCCGGTCATTTCCCGGTCACCGAAAATTTTTTTCCGGTCATTAAATAATAGTTTCCAATTAATAATAGTTAATGCAATGGGGTTTAAAAATTTTTTTAAATTTTTAAATGTTTTTTCTTTAATTTTCTGAAAATACAAACATGAATTTCTTTTTAATTTAACATTAAAATAGTTTAGATTATTGAAGAAGTACAAATGGAGGTTTTCAAACTAAGCCTTAGTGATTAATGCTTGTAGGGCGAACATTTTTATGTTTCTAAAAGTAACATTAGGCAGGCAGTGCAACTTCAAGTCGCAGAATCGGTCGTCTATGAAATATGTTGTTTTTCAAAGGAAATAAGAAGACACGTGTTTTACCATTTTAAGAAAAAATACATTTTCACGAAGTTATGAGTACTTGAATTTTAAGCTTCTTTTTTTAAGGGTATTTGATACATAATGATGTCACGAATTACCGACCGATTTTTTATTTATATTCAGCGGGTTTATTAAAATAGAAATGCAAATATAATGCTGAAATTTGAAGAAATAATAAAGAATATAGCAAGGAATCGATGTCTGGTGCGTTTCAATTATTACTTTTAAAAACAAATTATTTTTGAAAATTTTTTTTTCGAAATAAAAACTGAAACGCATTTTATGTTTTATGATGATGAGACATCGATGCTTAAATATATTCTTTATTATTTCCCACAATTTCGGCATTATTTTTGCATTTCTCTCTTAATAAACCCGCTGAATGCAAATAAAAAATCGGTCAGTAATTCATGACGTCATTATGTATCACATACCCTTAAACAAACACAACATTTTTCTTTAAACTTTTATAACTTTAGTCTCAATTAAGATATTTGAGTTTTTCCCTTAATTATGGTGAGGTTTATTTTTCCGCTTTCAAAATGCGCCAGTACATTAAAAAAATATTGAAAATTTACAAAATTGCGACGGTTTTTATGAAAAAATTAAAAGACGATTTTCTCAAAAACCCCACTTGTTTTTTTGCCCAAATTTGTTTGATAAATTGGTACTCATATGATGAAAAAAATAGATAAGTTTCATGCGGGCTAGGCTACATTTGTGAACAGGAGAATTTTTTTTAATGAAATCGAATTTTCGAATTTTTCTTACAACAGACGGCACGTACGAAAAAATATCAACAAAAAAGTTTGATGCTTTAAAAAAGTTCTACGCAAAAGACCTATTAATCTTTTATGATATCTTGCATCTTGCATTTGTGAGAAAAATTCGAAAATGTGCTTTTGTAAAAACAGAAATTGTCTTGGACTCAAAAATGGTTTGGCCAATATAAAACTCGTTGGATAGTTTCCTAACGTAAACATAGATTTTTAAGAAATATAAAAAAATTTTAAAAATGGGTGTTTCAATATAATCGATCTTATTTTTTAAATTGAGAATTCTGCAAACATAAAGTGGCGATTTCATCGAAAAATCCAGCTTTTTAATTTTATCAAATATTTTTTTTTAAATTTATGTTTACAAGAGGAAACCATCCAGCCAGTTTTATGTTGGCCAAACCATTTTTAAGTCCAGGACAATTTCTGTTTTTTAGAAAATCACATTTTCGAATTTTTCTCACAAACGATGCAAGATATCATAAAACATTAAGAAGTCTTTCGCGTAGCATTTTTTTTAAAGCATAAACCTTTCTTGTTGATATTTTTTCGTACGTCCTGTCAGTTGAAAGAAAAATTCGAAAATTCGAATTCATTAAAAAAAATTCACCTGTTTACAAAAGTAGTTTAGCCCGCATGAAACTTATCTATTTTCTTCATAACATGAGTACCAATTTAGCAAAAAAATTTGGGCAAAAAACATGGTAGGGTTTTTGAGAAAATCGTCTTTTAATTTTTTCAGAAAAACCGTCGCCGTTTTGCGAATTTTCAATATTTTTTTAATTTTCTGCCGACTATGTTTGGGGTCCTGATTGTTAACATAAGACTGCTCGCTCACAGCTTTAAATCCGGTTTAAACTGGATGTTAATAGCATTGAATTTAAGACCGTCTACCCCCGAGCCCGGCCCGAAATCCAGCAATGAGTGTACTTGATTATGAAATGATAATCGATATCTAAAGAGTTTTTTTAAATAAACGTACGAACGAAAGGAACTTCGTTCTTATTGGGTATCCCACGACAGCAGAAATCACAACTACGTGCAACTACGTTTTGGAATGAATAATCTATAATTTACTGAGTATATCAAGATATTTTTTACTTGTAATCGTGTAATTGGTCCCCGGACTGTTGGATTTATTACAAATAAAATGAAATTTAATTTACTTCAATAGCAATTGCCAATGATAACTGAAATTCAAAATTTACATATGTAAATTTAAATTCCAATCCTACATTTCTATAACTGTAGCTATCGCCCCCCCCCCCTCTCTCTCTCTCTCTCTCTCTCTCTCTCTCTCTCTCTCTTTGTGCGACATTCGTTATATACTTGCAAATGTTTCAAATGTTTCAAATAAATGCATTAAATAATAAAATAAATGTAATAGAAGGTGCTAATCTATCAAAGTTGCGTGAATATTGAAAAAGTTTGTCGAAAATTCTTTGAATTATAATAATTTACGTTACATACAACAGTGAGCCCTAGCCCGAGTTGACAATCAATGATGTCGGCACACTTGTTTGCTTCTTTACATTGGAAACCACTGGCATTCCCTGTTTTCAATTGTTCCATCTGTTCCAATTTGCTTTTAACTATAGGGAACCAATGATCTTTAAGAGTTAAACGAAAATATTTTGTTTGAAGTGTATTGAGGTCACTGACTCCAAGGCCAAAAACAAATTTTATCAGGTGGAATCATTTAAAACGCATTTTTCTAGGAATAACAACTACAACAAATTTAACTTTAATTATTATATTTCAGCGTGAAAAAAATGTAACATCTTATATGAACTAGACGCATAATTAGGAACAAATTACCAAAAGGTTTTCATTTTCAATTATTATCCTCGTTATTATCCATAATAAAAAGTTTATTCCTTTGTACTTCCAAAAACAAAAAAGGATTTTACTATTTTGGTCAAGCTTTCGAACATGATTTTCTATAAAAAGAAGAAAAGTTTTATTATTTTTATTATTCATTTAAGCGTGATTATTTTCCGAGAAGAGGAAATAATTTCCGACAAGATTTACGATTTTTATTATTGAATCCTATGCCTTTTTGCTATCCACCTATTATAATGATAATTATCATTATAATAAGTGGATAGTAAAAATTATTATCATTATATTTATATAATTATATCATTATTATTATCATTATATATCATATTATATTATAATTATCATTATAATATCACTTATTATAATATCACAATATTTTGCAAATAGATGCTTTAAAATTTATAAAA
>JBAGKK010487020.1:0-16255 GCA_037177015.1 Euceroptres primus
TAATTAGTAGAAATGCTTACTAAAGCAATTGGTAAACGATTCGGCACTATTTCATTAGTAGAAAACTACTAATTCAAGTTTAGAGAGTATATTGTAGATATAAATCAGATGTATAAAATCGATTCTATTTTCATAAAAATTTACCTAAAAATAGTCGAATCTTTAGTTAGATTGTGCTTGGGTTCATAGATTTACTTGAATACCGCAAAGAGGAGCTGTAAATTATATGCCTTAACCATATCCCGAATAGATACCAGTGAGCTGCTATTGCGTGACGAAGTAACTTTGTACGAGGATAATAAATATCATTGTAGACTGTGCAGCATTTACTTGCACTGGCTACTAAACGCTTTCTGTCTAGGGTGTCTACAAAAAATTAAAAAACACCACGAAGAAAAAACAATGGCTCGTATTCCGTTTCATTGTCTGACTTATCACACCTCGGCGAGAGTGATTTATGAAGTACTCTCAAAACAGAAGCTTTGAAGATGGAACAAATAGGAGCGAAACTTTTAGTCATTATAATCAAATTTTGGATTTTTTCTGCCAGTTACAATTTTACAATTAATCGCTTGTCTCGACTGCGATTTCCGGTGCAGTTCGATGAACTTCCATCTTGATTTGACAGTGAAATCACCGTGAAGCGACATCAAAGCGGCTTTGAAATTGTGCGGAAGCCAGTTTGACTTCGGGTGTTTAAAGTTTAAAGCTAAAGTACAGAGATACAAAAATGAGAGTCCAAAAAAAGAGATAATCAAAATGAGATAGTAAGTTCGAGAGACAGTAACACCGATAGTTTGCAAAATTTCTACTAATTGCGAGTATCCGCGCGGGCGAGCGTGAGCATATCCATTTTACATGCTTCGTGTCACGTTACAAGCAACAACAGTATTCGATAACGTCGATAACTGGTTCTTCTTACAGACAATGTATGTGCGTAGGCCTGCCATAAATCCTCTGTCAGTAATCGATGGTATAGAGATGAAATTCGAGATTGTAGTAAGACTCGAGATGACAGAATGCGGAAATTATTAGCACAGAATATGGCAAACTATGTTACAAAGTGAGGGCAGATAAGTTTTATAAAACGAGATCGACATTTTTTAAATAAAATACGCGATCAAAAATAGAGATACAAAATATAATAAGGGATTTAAGTATTATGCAACTCTTGTACATTCCTACTCCTCTCAGTTGCATGGGAATCAAATTTCCTTCTCCCTTTTACCTTTGCTGGTAAGAGTTTCAGTAGACGACCTAGTTTACTAAGTTTAAGTATGGATCAGTGTAAATTAACCACAGAAATAACTAGATTCTGTTTTATTGTGACTTTATGGAAAAGTGGTTCCTTCAGAATCAAATGCTCAGATGCAGTTTGAAACACAGTCTATGAAATTAGCTGTTGTCATTTTGATTCGCTTGTAAAAAATGAGAAAAGAGAAAAACGTTATGGACGTTTGCTTTAAAATAGTGTGCGGGCAATATTTTGTGGTCCTTCCAACTGTGGAAAACAAATGCCGTATTGACTTTACGAATATATCCGATCGATTAAGATTTTAAAATGTTTACGTCTACTCAAAATCGTTAAATCAACCAAAGTATAATTTTTTAGAAAAAAATATACGATCTGTAGATGGCGTTGAATATTATTCTTTCAAAGATTATGAAGATGTAATGCCAAGTGAAGCACAACCCAAATTCAGTAATTATATTTAATGTGATCACGCTTGTGAAAATTAAGATAATATAAAAGTATTTTTTTCTATGGGGAGGCATCAGGATGTTGACTCCTTTTATTTGTGTTAGACGTATGCTTGTGTACTTTAAAACATGAGGGACAAATACTTTAAAACGTATGAGGGACAATATTAATTTACTTGTATTATTTAAACAAGACGAGGTGAACCTAAAGCATATATATATATATATATATATATATATATATATATAACCTGATCATCATCATCATCGTGTGTGTGTGTGTGTGATCAGGTAAATACTGATGGTAAATTCACGATTTAAAGAGCTTTGTTTAGCTTGGTGAAATAAAAATAAGTATGGATTTGTTGTTATTGATAAAGATATTAATTAGCAATGAATTATAACATTAAAAATAGATTAAGTCGAAAAAATGTTTAAATGGAAAATTGGGAAAAATGGTTCTAATACAGTTCGGAACTTCTGGTACCAATCGATAAAAAAAAAAAGTGGATCTATTGGACGACAAAATCTGAATCCTTTTCAATTTTCAAATTTCAATTCAATTTTCAAAAAAAAAAAGTTCTTTCAGTAAGTAATTTCACCCCGGAGTATTCCGAGGTGAAATTACCTCCTGTGGCATCTTCATTGGATCCTAAAAATCGGTTCTGATTTCATCCCTGGTTTTTACTGTGATTCACCTTTTCAAATACTTGAAACTCACTTTTTTGTTTTAAAATTGAACCCTGTAGTCTAAAATTTTGAGACTAATTCTTTTTGACTTTCAAATTCAGGATATCTGACGATCAGGCCGTTTAAAATTCCCGGTTTTTTCCCGACCAAACCGACCAATTTTACACTTTTTATTTACAATAACGTATACGTTATTTATAATAACGTATATTCACCCATAAATTCACATTCTTAAGTTTCGACCTTTTGTCAATTTTATATGTATTTTTTCATGTGAAAGGTCCAATTAATAAAAACATCTTTTAGTATTGATAAGAAACATTTCGGACTTTATCATTACTAAGACATGTTTTTTATTAATTGGACCTTTCCCACAAAAAAACTACATATAAAATTGACAAAAGGTTGAAACTGAAGAATATGAATTTATGGGTGAAAATCAAAAAATCGCCAATATTCACCTAATTATATTAACCTAATATTCACTAACCTAATATTCCTAATATTCATTATATAACTAACATTCACTTAATTTTTGTTAATTTCAAATTTGATTAAAGCAGGTTTTCTATTTTCGTTAACCCATTTGAAAATTATTTTTTTTTCAAACAAAACGAATAACTTCATTCAAGATATCATAAAATAGTCGTAGGACACGATGACAATAAATCTATGAAAAGGAATTCTTTTTTAAAAGTTACTTCCTTAATATAAATTTGTTTATTTATTTACGGGTATTTCCATGAACCAGGAGTCAACAAAATATTTTTGTGCATAAAAATTGAATTTTTTATTTTTCTCGGAAATGGTGCAAGATATCATAAATGAGTAAAAGAACTTTTTGTAAAACTTTTTTAATTGTGCAAACTATTATTTAAACATTTTTTCGTATCTGAAATTGTTTTCGAGAAAAATGCGAAAATTCAATTTTATGAAAAAAGTTCTCCTGGACACAAAAGTTATTTAGCCCGCATAAAAATCACAAGATGTCTTCCCTATGATAGTACGAATTCAACAAAAAATTGACAAAAAATATGAGTGGGTTTTTTGAGAAAATCGACTACAAATATTTTTAGAAAAACTCCCACCATTTTGTTAATTTTGAACATTTTCTAAATTTTCTGCCGGATTTCAAAAGAAGACGATAAACGCTACCAGAATCTGGGAAGAAACCTTAAATATCTCAATTAGGTCAAAAGTTATAGAAGTTTAAAGAAAAAAATTTGGGTTTTTTTTTTTTGAAAAACAAAGCAAAAAATTCAAATACCCATAGAACAAGAGCAACAATTCTTGGCACCCCCTCCCCCAATTGTTGGCACCTCTCTCTAATTTATTAGATAATATGACTGTTTAGCTTGTTTTGCTTTCATTAATTTAACTCTACCATCCATCATTTTTACGCATAATGTATATATTAGTTATCCACTGCAATCAAATATTGATCCAAAATTAAATAAATTCACTTCAGTTTTTGGCATGCCAATAATTAGGCTAAGGTGCCAAGAATTGGTTCTCTTACCCTAACTTCGTAGAGAATTTTTTTTCACAAATAGCAAAAATACGTATGGCCATATTTCCTCTAAAAAACAACATATTTTATCCCCGAGAGATTTTGCGAGTTCAAGCTACCTGATTTGAAATGGATCCGGTCATGTTCATTTTTATTTTCTAAATTAATTCTTTTCCCCTTTTCAAATAGCCATAAATAAAGTGAAAATAAGTAAATTTTACCATTAAATTAAAAAATTCCCGATCTGAAATAAAATTCCCCGGGTTTTCCCGGTTTCTTCCCGATGAAACACCTGAAAAGATCTTCGCAACACTGTAAAACTGGTAATTTATAGTTTGTCAATTTGCATGTAAGCTGTCAGGAACTGAGAAATGGCCTTCAATAATAATCAGCTTCCAAATAAGGTTTGAGACTTTATTTGGAGGAAATCTTGGTCGGAGGTAATATGCTATTTGGAGTGGATTGGCTCGGTTGAATGTGGCACTCCCTGTCTGTCTGCCTACGCCAGTTATCCTGCAGCCTGTCACATGATATTATGTGCACATGGCGGTGTATCACAGACTACCTGACAGATCGAGTCCGAGTCTGTGCGGTGTGCCTAGGTGTGGCGCGAGTGCATACACACCCTACAAGCACGTACTTAACAAGCTGGACTCTATAAACGAGTAAGGTCAGAGACCTCTTCCCGCACTCGTCTCAACTCACGAGATCGACGAGGTCGTGCCAAGTCTCGACCTCGTTTTGTGCAACGCATCGATCGCCAAGCCGAAACGAGAGACTGGATCAATTAATTTTCTTACACAAGCGCCATTCACTCGTTGAGAAGGTGTAGAAAAGCTCGGAATTGGCATCAATCTATATATAAAAAAAAAATCAACAGAGATAATGTGCCTGAAGTTTTGGACCAGGGTGTCTAGCGTTTCTTCTAAACAAAATTCCAGGACTTTTCCAGGTTTTCCAGGTTAAAAAATAAATTTTTCAAGGTACCATTTTTTAATTATTACCATAAACTATGATGGAAAAAATCTCTTTTTCTTGAACCTGTATAATTGTCACCAAATGAAAAAATGAAAATGAAAAATAAAATGTTCATTATGCGATTTATGAAATTCTTGAGTTTAGCTAACTGTATCTGCATAAGCTCAAAAAACTATTTTTTGTTTAAGGGAATACTCTCTAAAAAGAATTAGTAGTTTTCTACACTCAAAAAAATGTCTGGTTAAATTAACCAGAATTCTGGTTAAATATGCCCTTACTATTTTTTCTGGTTAGAGTAACCAGAATTCTAGTTAAACTAACCAGAAATTCTGATTACTTTACCCAGAAAAAATAGTAAGGGCATATTTAATCAGAATTCTGGTTAATTTAACCAGACATTTTTTTGAGTGTACTAATCTTAAATAAAAAATATACTATTTTCCAATAAAAAACTACAAATTCACTTAATAAGCTTAACTAACAATTATTGATAATTATTTAATTTGAAATTATTTTATCTCGTTATTTCATTTCGTTATTTCATTGGAAGAAAACTACTAATTTAGATGTAATAAGAATAATATAATAAGAATCCTAATAAGAAATCCAGGACTATGAATGAAATTTCAGGACTTTTCAAGGTTTTTCCAGGTAAAAAAAAATTCCAGGACTTTTCCAGGTTTTCGAGGATTTCCAGGACGCTAGACACTCTGTCTGAACGTTCAAATGAACGAAATTTTTATTTGATTTCATTTTAAACTCCAACTTGTTCTAAAATATTGGTTTATTAATAGGCCGTGTCTACTCGTCCAGCTTTTTTTGGACGACTAGACCCATCGAAGCAAATTGGCTGTTCGTCCAGTTTTTTTTTTAATTTGGACTTTTTTACTGGAATTATATATTTTTCTGCCTTGTTTCATTCAGGGTGGCCGTTTTCACCGACGAAAAAATTCCCGTTCATTTCCCGGTCATCGAAAATTTTTTCCCGGTTATTAAATAATAGTTTCCAATGAATAACAGTTAATGCAATGGGTTTTAAAAGTTTTTAAATATTTTTTATTTAATATTCTGAACAAGAGCATAGGTTTTTAATCTATGCAATATAAATATTTTAAGTTCAACTAATCCCTATTGCCTAAAGTGTGATTAAAATATATAATTATTAAAATATACAAATATTAAAATATATAAATATATAATATATATTTACATTTTGTAAACGAAATGAGATCACAGAGTGTTATCGTTAATCGAGATATATTTAACCTTTATCGTACTAACATTTCTGCAATAATGAGTTTTATTTAATTACTCAATTTTTTAATCTCTTGATCAATGACTTTTGCACTTTTTCGTGCATTTTCTAATATTGCAGCTTTTTTATCGCTAAGTTGTCTTGCTCGTTTTGCACAATAAGGCGGGAATTCCAAAATTCATAATATAAAACATAAGCAAATCACCTTATGTAACACATTTTTGGAAAATTAAAATCGCTTGTCATTCAAAATTTTAAAAATTCCCGGTCAACAAAAAAATTCTCAGTTTTTCCAGGTCAACAAAAATTCCCGGTCATTTCCCGGTTTCCCGGTCCAGCGGGAATCCGGAAAATTTATTTTAAAAACACCACCCCTATATTCGGCGGGGGTCTTCGTCTCGTTTTAATTCCCTCTCCCTTTAATAGTGGTACGAACAGGCACTCGGAAAAACAATAAAATAATTGGACTAGTCCAAAAAACCTAGACGAATAGCCGCTTCACTTCAGTTGGGCTATAAGACCAAAAAAGCTGGATAGTCATTTGGTTGATCTAGTCGTCCAAAAAAGCTGAACGAATAGACACTTCGTTATTAATAAAGAAACAGCTGTAATGATAAAAAACTCATGATTCTTTTTATTTTGTAGTTGAAACAATATTTCAGGATAAATTTTAGTTATGAAAAAAATTTTTGTTCATTGGAAAAACATTTATTACAAAAGCAATACACTTGTAAACACGTAATATGAAAGTTTTACTTCATTCGACTAGGAATTTACATTTATTTTTTTGATCTCTTATGTAATTAATGAATTTTCATGAGCATCATTGCAAAAAAATTGAAAAGTTTTGACTATGAGATTTTAAGTAAAAGTTTTTTGAAAACCCATTATTAAAAGGAGCATTTTAGAACAAATTTATTAATGAAAGGAAATGACTGGGGCTTAAAATGCCCAACTTTTTGGCATTCACCCATAAAGGCTTAATTAGTGGTTATGGATTCGCCAAAAGAACCTACCAGAAGTGATTAAACCCACTTGCGTAATTCGTATTTCCATAATTTAAGTTATCTCTTTTCTTAGCTCTGAAATCAAAGGTTCGTGTTCATGCTAAATTGGTGTATGTCAATTATAAAGTAGGTTTGAATTCATAATAAATTAGCATTGAACAATTTTAATTAATTTGAATAATTTCTTTGAGTAATTTTAATTAATTTGAATTCTACAATTCAAAATTTATTGTACGTACTGCTTTAATCAAGCTTCACAGTGTAAAATTCTCGCAGAAAAGGGGAAATAGGGTGACTTTTTCACAAAAATAGGGGAATAAATTATATTAAATACAACCTTTACGTTCCCGCGAGAGGCAAGAAGAAACAGTTTTTTTAAAATTATAAATGCTTAAATGTTTTTTTTATCAGAAATATTAAAGTTGATTCTGCTTTATATTAAATGTTCCATTCAGACCACCAATTTTATCAAAATGTTATACCAATGTTATAAAAAATTGTATTATGTAAACTCTCATTTTAGTCGTATATCACAGGAAAAATGTTAATTATAAAAATTTTCATATAAAATGCTTTATTAATAGCATAACTGTTTCGAATAAGTAAGTTAATTTGTACTGAGATATTATGTAAAACGAAAAATGACCACACAGAATTTTTTGAGATCAGAAATTTTTTTTAATTATTCAATTTTGAATGCCTAATTCAAAAAATGTTTCATTTTTAAGACTAAATTTAAAATTGTACAATTTCCAATATTTTTAAAACTTTATTTAAGTCTCTAATTTTCAATTATTCACTGACAAATTAGAAAATATACATATTTTAATGCTTATTTAAAGACTGCATCTTTCTCTATTTTTGGTCACATTTATTTCTTAAAAAGTCACTATTTTTAAAATCACTATTTTTGAAATTTTATTAAAGTTACTCTTGGTTGCTTTTCAAAATAGAATCAACTCATATATTGTTTGAAAGAATTTTTTTCACTTTTTTCATATTTACCTCCATATATTTGTAATATTTTCATAATTATTGCAAGGACAAATATTGTCACATTTCTATATTTTAAATTTAAGGCTTTGAAATTTATTAATTTTACATTAAAAATTTAAAAATTTTCAGTTTAGGATTCCTTGGTATGAAAAATAGGATTCCTTGATAATGACATTTTTTAAGGTCAGCGATCTAAAAATAAAAACTCTTTACAGTTTGGGTCTTCGATTTTCAATGTGTTTAATTTTAAATGCTTCTCATGTTTAAATTTAGAAATTATCGTCGTTTTGCATTGAAATCAAATCTTGACCACTTTCAGATTTCCAATCGTCCATTTTGTTTTTCTTATTTTTTGCATTTTGAAAGCAACTTGAAGTATTGAAGTCTTAAAATGTGCTTAAAAACATCTAAAAATATTTAATCTTATTGAATCTTATGAATTCAGTTCGAATTTAAAGAGGAAAACGAGAAGAAAGGGGAAAAGGGGGAAGTTTCTTGAAAAAAGGGCTAAAAGGGGAAATCATTACTTTAGAAAAGTGGAAAATAGGGAAATAAGAGAAAGACTGTGAAGCCTGTTTTAATTTTCTTTTAAACTCCAATTTTTTTCTAAAATGTTTATCTATAAAGAAGATAATGTATATAAAGAAAATAGTGTGTGTGTGTGTGTGTGTATATATATATATATATAAATAAAGAAAATAAAAAAGCTTTCATATTAATAATACTTTTTATTTGTCGCTGAAAAAATATTTCGTTCATTTAAATTTTAAATATAAACGTTCAAAACTTCAAGCAAATATGCTCCAAAATTGAAAACCTTCAATATATTAGAAACTTCAATTTTCAATCTCGACTGAAAATAAAAAAAAGAAGGTATAATAGTTTCTCAATTACGAGATGAAAAAAGCGCAACCTTTCACAAATTACGTCATCGCTCGTACATAATGAACAGTTTATTGCAGTGCGGCATCTCGGCTTTTATAATTCTGACACACGATATCCTTTTTTCGAATGCACGCCATATGCTAATTACATAAATATCAGAGCAAAGTAATTCGACTCAGAATCGAGCGGGACACGTGTAATCTTTACGTCCCATTTCGGCCTCCTCGTAAATCAGAGCACGATCAAGAAGATCGTTTCGTAACACCCACGTCGAAAAGACGAGACTCTACCTCGTGTATGTGAATCCGGGAGATACTGGATTAAATATTTAGGCATCAGAGTGCCAATAAAAAATATAAAAAATGTCCTTCCAGATCGTTTTCTGAGACTCAGAGAAAAAAGGAACGGTTTAGCAAAGAGAAAAAAAAAAGTGATACATATTTAGATTTAGAAGAGAGTTGAGTTTCTTTGCGTAAATTTAGAAGACCAAGAAAAAAAAAGGTTAAGAAATATGAAACCCTTCAAATTCAATTTAAAAAAATTTAAAAGAATTTCATTATGAAAATATGAAGTATTAAAATTAATATTTATTATACATTACACTTCTCTGGGAACTTTGATTCTGAGGTTTGTTCTGTGAATTTTGGACTCACCTGAAACAGAAAAAGAGAACGATTGTATTATAGCTGTGAAATAAGAATCAGGCATTTTCAAATTACTGTACGCAGCTTTAAAAGTGAGAAAAACGTCAAGAGAATTAAAAAAAAAACATTAATCATTTGATCGAGGTGCTACTTTCGCAATCGTGAATGTCCAACACGAATTTCGCCGGCGCCTCTGAGTATAAGAAGGAAATTGGTCAGTCGCTGGCAATTTGGTAATAAGTCGCAAAGCTCGTGCACGTATTTCGTTTCAATGTAGGCCTCCATGTGTATAACGGTCGAACGATAAACGGCAGATATTTATAGCCAAGCGGTTAATGCCTTGGCCGCTCTCGGTCGTGCAACACGTGTCGGAAGTGCAAATCGCTCGTTCAAGAAACCATTGAAGCAAAGAAAAGACTCTTTGAAATATTTCGAATGCAGGATCAAGTTGATAAAATTTGTGCCTCTTAGAGATTCATCTGAAATCTTCCTGCACTTTTGTTAAAATTAAAAAATCACACCTTCCTTTGATTAAGAATTTACACTTCTCAGTAAACCATTTTATGCAAATAAAAATTATAATTCTCTGCAAAAAAGGGCTCAAATACAAAATGCAAATTACCTAACTTTCACTTTCCGGCTCTTTAGAGACAAAATTACATCAACGAGAAAAGAGGGAGAAAAGACCATTTTTTCAAAATTATTCCTCAAAAAATTCTGTTAAATTGTCACCTCCAAATTTGTAAATTTGATTATTTTATACGATTATTGTACGATATAAAATCTCTGGAAGATCAGCCTAAATTTTTTCCTCAAGCAAATAACTTAAAAATACTTGAAACTCTGCCAACAGTTATATCAAATCATTTTAAAAAAAGACAGTATGTATACACGTGGCACTAAAAATAATTCGAATCACGTGGGAAAGCAGTGTAGAGAATTTCAAATTAAAATTATTAGGCTCAACAAGAAGCTTTGTATATTTTTGAGCACGTGTCGATCTAACTTGGCTCACTTTCCAGGAACTGCAATTATTCTGAGACACTGTACAACAGGAGAATGTTCACGATCTGTGATTTATGTTCAAGACGAGAGCATTGCATTTACTACGAATGCAAGGGTGCATTAAAATTGACACAGATTGTTTCAAATGAGAAAATAACTGCTTCTTAGGAATTATTTATGAAATTTAAGGAATGATATTTATAATCTTTAATCCTAATTGTAATTAATGCTTGACAATTATGTTATATCTAAAAACTTTAGTCTGAAGTCAATTAATTTCAATTAACCAGAATTTAAAGCTTCTCAAACTTGAAAGACAAGAAAATGAAACCCAAGTACCAGGTAGGTCGTTAAGAAATAATCGACTCAAATTCAAAATGATTGCACCCTGAAATTGCAAATTGTAGTCTGCAAGAGCGACCAAGTCTGTTGCATGCAAATTTCCAATTTCTGCACTAGACCGTGTGCATTTAGATCAAACTGTGAGATGATCTTAAACGTCATTCGTTGGCGAGACAGCCTTGGTTGCACAAAGCAACTTGATTGCTTGAGGATGATTTACTGCGGCAGTATCAACCAAGTCGACGACCAAAGACTTACATAGCGGAGATATGCGATCGAGATCTTGCTAATAAAAAAGCAGCGATTTAACATTACACATCACGAAAAATCAAACCCGATAAGCCGCAAAACTTATACTAAAAATCTTCATTTCCCACCTACACGGAGAAAATTCACTGGGGAAGGATTCCGCAAAACTTGCGTAAAGCTGAGACATAGAGGCATTTGAGAAAGTTTTCACCTGCAGTTGAGTAAAGCAAATTTTCATAATCTTTAATATAGAAAAATGGGAATTTTTGAACAAGTGATCGCGAATGTTCACTCAACGTTGAGTAAAACGGAGGATGCAAAGAAACATCTAAAATGAACTTAGTTTTAAGAAAAACATTGGAAAACTTACTCCTGACATCTCAATATTTAGGATCAGTTGCGTAAACCGTGATTCACCCCAAAAACAAGAAAAATAAATTTTCTCCTTCTTGAAAGTCTCTGCTCATACTATCTTATATTTAATTTAACTTAATTTATGTTTATTAATTCACAATTCACACACACGATCACTACGCATATCATCGCACGCTTTTTAAGCCATGAAAAATCGGAAACGCTGCGATGGGATTCGAACTATCTAACGAATACTTATCGCACGTTATTATATACAACTAAACCTTGCGGCTCATCTAAATTATGGAATATTCTGCAAAAATCTCGGCAAAGCGCTGTCACTCGAAAAACCAGGGTCGTGATAAAATATCTGAAGCCCATTTCACTTCTAATTTTTTGCTTTAGACATTTCGTTAATAGGTGAGTTTGAAAATTTGTAAAAAAAAAATTCATTGGATAGATTTTTCTATAAAAAATTTATAAGATTTCAGGTACAAAAAAAATTAAATTATAAAAATTTTTGACTTAAGGAACCTTTTTTGTCAGTGTACCATTTCAATTTTAACTGTAAACCTAAAACTAACGAAATTTTAGATAAAATTCAAATTTTATAGCATATAAAAATTCTAATTGTTGTCTTTTAAATTTGAAATTTTTTCTCAGTTGACTTGAAAAAATCTGTTGAATATCTGAGTGCTTTTAGCTTATAAAAATGCATTATATAAAAAATGAAAGAAGTTGAAAGAATGTCAACTGGATTAACAACAAAATTAAAAATTATACTTTCAATTCCTTCAATTTTTTGATTTAAAAAAAATATTTTTTATGAGTTAAATATTCGAAACATTTTTGAAATCATCAACAAAAAATAAATTTAAAAAAGAGCACAAAAAACTATTAGTAAAATAAGATGCTTTTCTGCCTTCAATTCTTTAAAATTATTTAAATTGAATTATTTCAAAATTATTTTAGATTTACAGAATTTTGTTTTTTCGACCTTCCCTAAGAATAATGATTAGGATGTTCCTTTTTAGGAAATAAATTGGCAAATGTATCATTTATATTACATGTAGAAAAAAATATTCTAGTTTAAAAAAAATGAATTCTTTCACCTGGAAAAAAGTCATGCAGTAAAGAGTTAACTTCCAGAAAGAAGGAAAGACAAACAAAAAGATTTTGTTTTTATGAACAATATATAACAGATGAGGAGTCTAATTATTTTTAGTTTTGAAATTGATGGTCAATTTCCGATTGTAAACAATGTACCCGAAGTTCTGAACGTTCAGATGAACGAAATTTTTAATTGATTTCATTTTAAACTCAAATTTGTTCTAAAATATGGGTTTATTAGCAAAGAAACTAATGTAATGATAAAAAAGCTTATGATGTTTTTTTTTGTAATTAAAACAATATTTCGAGACAAATTCAAGTTAAGAAAAAAATTTCGTTCATTTGAACGTTCAGAACTTCAAGAACATTTGCAAAGATGACTTTTAAAATCCTTGCAAACTGCCTTAAAAATTTGACACTTTAACAGTATTTTCAATAATTATTACTTCTAATAATAAATTAAATTTATACTTATTCCTTGATATTATTTCTTTGAATAATTTCGAACTGTGCAGATGTAAGAGGGATCAGTGGTTCAGAAGTTCAATTTTAGGGAAAATAGATTTCTTTTTCCACAAAAGGGGAAAATTTGTTTCTTTTAAAAATACCAAGGAAGCAAATAAAAGTTAATAAATACATTTTTATAAGAAAACTGTTAACAAATAAAATTATATTGATTGCAACTAAACCAGCAATTAAATAAGAAAAATATTATCAGAGGCTCTATAATATTTCCTTTAAAAAAATTCAATGACACGTTGAAGTTACCGAAAGAGAAAAATTCCAGCAGCAAAATATTTCCGAGCAAAAAATGTTTCGACTAAAAATTAACGACATATAAAAGTTTTCGATTGCTCAAATTGCTGACGTGAATTTAGATTTCTGAATTATGAAATTACCAAAATTTTAAATTATCAACAAATCAAATTCCGCAAAAAATATGTTAAAATTGACCATAATCTTAAAAAAGTCCTTACATCTCTGTGTAGAATCTAATAAAATACTCCCTAGAGTTTTCTTAAATCCTACATGAAATCTTCTCGATTTCTCAAAAATCTTCTAGAGTATTTTTAGTTTCCCATACATTTGTAGATTTGTTAAATCTCCTAAAATGTTTCAAAATCCTTTAAAATCTACAAGATTTTTTACGTTTTAATTTTTTTTTAATTTCTGGTTAAGTTAACCAGAATTCTGGTTAAATGTGCCCTTACTATTTTTTCTGGTAAAAGTAATCAGAATTCTGATTGTTTTAACCAGAATTTCTGATTACTTTAACCAGAATTTCGGGTTACTTTAACCAGAATTATGGTTACTTTAACCAGAATTATGGTTACTTTAACCAGAATTATGGTTGATTTAAACAGAATTCTGGTTAATTTAACCATAAAAAATAGTAAATGCATATTTAACGAGAATTTTACTAGCTTTTTTTTAGTGTAGAATCTTTCAGAGATTTCGTGATTCTTCGAGAATCTTCTAAAACCCTCCAGCATTGTCTAAAACCTTCTAAAATTTCCCAGGATTTTTTTAAAAACAGAGATATCCAGACTTTTTTGGAGTTCTAAGATTTTCAACAACACCCCAAAACCTATTATGATTTTTCAAAATATTATAGACTATTTCAGAATCTTGTAGAATCCTCAAAAATCTTTTGAATTCTGCCCTAAACTTCTAAAGTCGTCTCTTCCAGACTTTTTTTGAACAGTTTCGAAAAGTGTAGAGTATTTTAGGAAGATTTTGAAAAGAGTCTATAAAAGATTCTTGAGGATTATGGAAGTCTGTTTCAGATTTTAGACGGTTCTAAAAGATTCTGCAGAATTCTGGAGTTTAGAATATTCTAAAGGATTCTAGAAGTTCTGAAACAGTCTAGGATTTTTTTTTAAATATTAAAGAATATTGGGAGATTCTTTAAGATTTCATAAGATTATAGGAGAACGCACAAAAAAGATTCTAGTTAATATTCTAGAAAACCCATGAGATAAAAGATCTATTTAGTTTCTTATTTAGTTTCTTAAAAAAATAATTGAAACGTTAAATAGAAAAAGGGGGGAAATTTTTGAAAATAGGAATTTTAGGGGATCTAGAAAGAAATTGAGGGAAAAGAAGGAATAAATGGAAATAGGGGATTGACTATGATCTCTGAAATATAAAAGAAGAATAAGTAAATGTAAATGATTGAGATCAATTATTCGTTTCTAAATAAAATTAATTTCCGCAAAGATGGAAAGATAAAAATAAAAAATTTTGTTTTTATCAATAATAGACAACAATTGACAGGGTGCCTGATAATTTTGCTTCTTCATAAAGGAAGCTTTGTAACGATAAAAATTTTCGAATCTCATTTTTTGACATTTCTCAACCAGGTTCGACCCCAGGAATTCGAAAATGAGGTTATTAAAAAATGCCCGTGTGTGTGAGTGAACATGTGTATGTTCACAACACTTTTTAAAACATATTTTGCAAAGGCTTGAAATAGGGTCACAAAATTTGGAGGAATTATAGTCCCACACAGTGTTATTTGTTTTCCAATTTTGGTTATTGTCAAGAAAATTTGCTCTAGATTTGGTGGTTGTATTGAAATACACCTTTTTCGACCAAAAAAAAATGATGATTGATTAAATATTTTGAGTTAGCAAAAAGTAAATTTGAAAAATTCGAAATTTTCAATAATTTTTATCACAGTTTTTTAAGTAATAAAAAACTTTAAATACATAATTTTTTAAAAATATGGGGTGGTATTTAGTTAATAAAAATCGATAGAATGTTTGTAATCATCTTCAAGCAAAATATTTCCTCGTCTAAAATTTTTGAATTTTGGATTTTTTCGTTTATAAGTAAATCTGTTTTTTAATTTTTGGAATATAGCAATATTGTAAGCACCAAATTTGTTCCTTTTGACGAGACGAATTGATTAACCTATTTTAAAGCATTTTATGACCGACTATATTTATAATAGATAAAATTAATTTTTTTTACATTTGTGTTAGTAAAAGTTTTTCAATCTTGAGAATATAGCAATTATCAATATTATAAGTACCAAATTTATTCCTTTTGATGAGACAAATCGATTGATCTATTAAAAAACCTTTCATGACCAACCATAGTTATGTAAATTATATAAAGCCTAAATATTAAGCATAAGAATATCCATGTGTAAAAATTTAAATTATTGTGAAAATAATTTACTAATAAATTGGACAAAATAATTTTCAGTTAAATTTTCATTGACATTGCTATATAGAATTGAGATAATTATTACTTCCTTTATGAGGAAACAAATTTATTTGATCCCTCAATATGAGAAAGCACAGTGTTCATGAAATGAACACAATTAAGATACGCCCCAACGTGAAAACACCCGAACTACTTGGCAACGGTTTTTAGACATGAAACTGATAATCAGGGTGTCTAGCGATCAGGCCATTTAAAATTCCCGGGTTTTTCCCAGTTTCTTCCCGGTCAATTTTTATTCCCCGATCAAGTTAAAAATGCCTTTTTGAGATTTTTGAAAGTGAACATATACATAGAA
>JBAGKK010487031.1:0-16254 GCA_037177015.1 Euceroptres primus
TAAAACGAAAACTGCTTATCCTATCAAAAAATGGTTAACAGAAAATTTGTAGATCTATTTAAGACCAGTAATTTTTCTATTGAATATTTTGCAAATCTCACGTCTTTTGGCGGAAAAATTTAAATTTTCAATTTTTATTTAAATTAAAAAAGTTATGATTACCTAGACTAATCAAATTTTTTTCTAGCGTATTTTTATCAGTAGAAACATATTTTGTTAACACGCAAAACCAAGGCGTTTATCGATCGAATCCAAATCCAATACTTTTTCAGGGTCCTAATACGCTTTTCCACATAGTTCCATTTCCGATTTCCAAAATTTTGTTTTTTCGACCCACCCTAAAATACATATAAAGTTATGTACAACGTGCATACATTTTTATAACTAATACTCGCACAAGTTTTTGAGAACACAAAGATACTGACAAGATTATATCCTTTAATCTTGTCATATAGATCTCATGAAAACATATATACTATAGGATTATTTATGAAAACAGAATTATTAGATAGAATTATAATTGTAATTTGTAATTAGATATATAGACTTTCCACGATTCTTCAGATAAAGTACAATTTATATTTTGGTATATAAAATAAACATTAAGAATGCATATATTTTATATAATACACATTTATATGTAGACGGAGAAAATTAGATCGTGAAAAGGAAGGGAAGTTAATATTGAATTATTATATTGAATATGGGATATTGAATATATGGGATATTGAATATTATGGGATATTGAACTATGGAACAGCTATCTAAAATATCAGGGTGTAATATCTAGATATTATATGAATAATATGGGATATTGAACTATGGGACAGCTATCTAAGATATCAGGGTGTAATATCTAGATATTATAATATAATATCTCATATGTTAAATCTTAATATTTAGATATTATACCATAATATCTTAGCTGTCCCATAGTTCAATATCCAGATATTAACTTCTTCCTTTTCACTATCTGTTTTTCTTAGTGTACAATACATAAATAGTTGATGTAATATTTGTGTTACTTTCCAATAGAAAATGTGTATAACAGTCATCACAGGTTGTCACATATTTACCTTTTTTCTACCTTTTTCACATTTCGAATTAATTAAGGTTGGGAGATTTGCATGTTGACTCGTAAGTCATTGATTGTATTGTTTTTTCAATTCATGATATGATTCATGGAGATATGTAAATGTCTGGTCTGATAAAAACATTAACTTTCAATAATTTTTCCGAGTTCTTTATTCATAAATTCATATCAACTTGAAGTACTACAAAAAAAAAAGTATACTTTTATACAATATCTATCCTCTGTAATTAAGGCCCAAAATGAAAACCTGCATTAAAAAAAGAGAGTAAGTAATAGAAATCTAGTGATATTTAGAAAGCAGGCTTTAAGAATTGAGAACCTCTACCAGTTGCAGATGACAGATGTCGCAAACTTATCCGGTCTTGTAGTAACTTGCAGGCGTAATAACCTGTTGAGAATTTCAGTTCGCTTTCTATTCGGATATCAGGAAGTTGAGCAAGTCTTTTGCCTCAGTTGTGCTCAACTTTAGCTTATATTCTGGCTTTTGTGCAAGCAGCGGAGGCTGGTTGAGTGCAATTAAATATATCGGGCCGCTCTTGTGCCGATGATTTCGGCGGCTATTTAATAAAAAGTATCCGGATGGTAGACTCGAGGAGAAGTAAGCCACGGCTTTTATATACATTATGGTGGAAGCCTAGGCATACGAAAAATTCTTATACTTAGGTCGCGAAACTTTTTTTTTTGCATATGGCATATATAATTAAACTGTCATCAGGAATGACAGAAGGTCCAAGAGGGATATCCGCGGATAATGATTTTTTTTGAAGGGGATTAGAAAAGAGTGCCAAAGTTTCTATCAAGTAAAGCACTCTACCAGGAGAACGTGAAAGAGCGTTGGTGGTCGCTGGCTTATCCCCACTGCGCATGGAAAATGTTGGTTTAAAATATTTCCGATTCTACTTCGCTATTAAGGGCTTTTTTATAAAATGAGAATGGTTAATTTCCTTAATTTTGCGATATCACTACCCCCCTGAAAGTGTTCGATAATTAAATATTAAATAAATATATTATAAATATATATTATATAAATATATAAATATTAAATAAATATTTATTAAAATAAAATAAATTAAATTAATAAAATAAAATTCTGTGATGCAATTGTTTAAGGGGACGTGATACGTTATGATGTCACGAATTATCGACGGGGTATAAAAAATATTCGGCAATCCTATTTTCAAACAAACAAAGATATGAAGTTAAAACTTAAGAAAATGGTAGAAAATATTGTAAGAAACATCTGTTATGTGTCATTTTTTCAAAATTTTGAAAAAAATATTTTTTTAAAAATAATTTTTTTTCAAAATTTTGAAAAAATGACATAACAGATGTGCCCTATCATATTTTCTATCATTCTGTTAAGTTTCAACTTCATATCTTTGTTTGTCTAAATATTTTTTGTACCCCGTCGGTAATTCGTGACATCATAACGTATCACACGCCCTTAAATTTTGGCGCGTAAACAACTTTTTCCAGCTTGGTACCAACGCTGCCAACATACGTTCGCCATTTTTAAAAGGACCGACGACAAAAGTGTGCAAAAGCAAAAGTGGTAAAAGTCCAACGTTCAACTGTTTGCTTATTTTCATTATTTCACAAAATCTCAATGATCTCAATAGATTTCAATCACTTTTCTTCTGTTATTTGAAAAATGGATTCTTTAAGTGAAAAGCTAGATTATCTAATTGAGACGTATCGATCTGAGAGATCAAGTGCGCAATCTACAACGGATAAAAAAGAAGGGTGGAGTGATAAAAAGCTAGATAAAGAAAATAATAAAACTAAATTCCCAAAGGAGATTTTCGTTGATAAAAATATTAAGATTATAATTGCTGAATTCTTTCAATTTTATTTTTCTGGTAAAGTCGCCAAAAATTGCACATTATTGTCAACAATATGTTCAGCAATTTCGCTTCTAAATGTGCCGGACGAAAAAGGCGGTTACAGAAGAGTGTTCAACAAAGAAGACTACATGGAAAGAATTGATAACAAGCCATTTTACAAATGGCTTGGAAGCAGTAAAAGTCTTTCATTAGATCCATCACTATTTGATACAGATGGCATCAATCGATTCAAAATCGAAATAAAATCAATTCTGCATTCGTGGAATTTGGCTAAAATTTGGGTTGACGAAAATCAGGCAAAGCTGATTAGACTCACAGCTTTTTTGGCCTTGACTTTTTGTAGAGCTGCAGTGACCAGCACTAATCAATTAATGGATACGTTTAAAAGCAGCAAGTACAGAAAAATCCTGTCTGATTGTGTGGGATGGAAAATGGAGCAATCATTTTCTTCTCCACATGAAGATAGTTTAAAAATATGCAAAGGCCATTTCAGGAACCCATATTCTTTAATTAACAGGATTTTTGCAATTCTAGTCAGGCAGTGGGTCATAACTGAAAAATTTCATCCAGAAGATTTTGAAACAAAAGCACTTTTGTATGAATCTGTACTAGAAAATGCCAAAGGACATGGAATGACTCTAATAAAAATGGTGCTATCAATTTCAAAGTGCAGCAGAAGAACCTTGGAAGAAATTCTGCAAATGATAAATTTGATGGCACCCAAGTTTACGTCCGCGAAAAGTTGGCAATCAATAGTATCCTTTCACAAAAAATTCTTATTAAAAAATAATCAGCAGTACAGCGTTTTGTGGGCAAGGGTTGTTGACACAGGATATTTTAAAAATTATTCAATAAAATTAAATGAGGAAGACTGGGCTCTTGTCTCAGTTATTTTAGATTTGAAAAAAGAATTAGAACCATGGCACATTTCATGGTTGAAAGAAAGTCCTGAACTCATTGCAAGAGCAACAGAAATAGGAAAAATAGCTTACCAAAAGGCATCAGGTAAACACCGATATTAAAGCAATTTTTTTCCTACACTTTTTATAAAATATCAACATCTTTGATTTTATTGTTTTCAGAAATTGATGATGGGGATAACTTGCCAAACATGTTAAGCCGTGAAGCTCTTGATTTAATTTTTTATCGAAAAGGATTCAAAACTGGATGGTCAGACAAAACTTTGGAAAACATCGCCAGTACGAAGAAATTTCCAAGAGAAATTTTTGAAACGAACAATTATAAATCAATAATCACTCGATTTATAATTTTCTATACAACGGGAAAAATTGATTTGAATTCTTCTATAAAATCTACAGTTTTTTCAGCAGTGGCCTTGTTAAATACATGTGACAAAATAAGAGGAGGCTTCAAAAGAGTATTTGGTGAAGAATACATGGAGCAAAAAAACACTAAACCATTTTTCACGTGGGAGAAAAATGAAGATGAATACGATCCCTTAAACGATTTCAACACAAGCAACAATCATTTTATGAAAGATATTAAAAAAATTCTGCAATCATGGGATGAAAGTAAAATTTGGATCGACGAAAGCCAAGCAAAGTTGCAGAGACTCTCTGCTTTTTTGGCCTTGACCCTTTGTAGAATTGTAGAGAAGGATGAATGTCAGCTCATGAATACTTTTAGAAGCAAAAAATACAGAATGATCTTATCCGATTGCGTAGGATGGAACATTTCTCAAAGTTTCTCATCGCCTAGTGAAGAATGTCTAAAATTGTGCAGGAAAAAACTTGGTCACTTACATAGTGTTCATTTGTCTCCGATTTTTGCGATTACCGTCAGACATTGGGTTATGACTCAAAAGTTATATCCAGAAGACAAGGAAGTGTCGACGCTTTTGTACGAATCTTTATTGAGAAGCACCAAAGGATTTGGAATGGCGCTGATAAATTTGCTACTTTCGGTTTTAACCTTTACAGGAAGAACCTTTAACAAACTAATGGATGTTGTCTTCTCAGTAGCTCCCAAATTGGCACGCTTCGGAGGTTGGCAATCTTTGAATCGTTTCAATAAAGAAATCTTGTGTAAAACAAAAAATACACAATACAGTTTTCATTGGGCAAGGACCATTGATCAAGAGTATTTTAGAGACTGCTCTTCCACTATGAGTACTTGCTTCTGTTCTATTTTTGGGATGATTATGGAGTATAAAGAAGGACCAGGAATTTGGGAATCTTTTTGGACCAAGGTCAATCCAAATCTTGCCGCGATTGGAAAAGATATCGGTGAAAAAGTTTATGAAATTTTAATGATCGCAGGTAAACTATTTATTTTAAATATAGTATGGTACTTGATTCGTTATTAATATAAATGGTACCTATTCAATATTTATTCGGCGAAAAGAAATATTAAGAAACATTAGTAAACTTTAATTTTTAAATATTTTTATTTTTCAGATCCAAATATGGTAAGGAAACACAAAGAAACAAAACTTTCTAAAACAAAGAAACGAAATCATTGGCTACGCATTATCAAAGATTCGAAGAAAGCAATGATTATCCCAGATAAGACAACGCCTGAAAATAAACTCAAGTTGATATATCCGCCTCCAACGACTGCAAAAGTTAGTAAAAGTGCAAGAAGAAGGCGGAACCAAAAGAAGAAAAAAAATACACAACAGCCGATAGTGGAACTGGACGGCTCCTTCCGAAGCCGCAACATAATTATTTCAATATGTTTGGATGCATCTGAGAGTGTACAAGTGTACTATATCTTTTGAATAAAGATAGAAATCTACAAATTTCCTTTTTACTTTTCAAAGAATATTTACCGTGTTATTTATTTTAATTCCGAGTTGGCAGTAGTAAAGTTTAATTTGTTTAAAAATGAAAAATCAAATTAAAAAACATGTTTAAATTACCTTAACAAAACCACCTTTAACCACCTTTAACAAAAATAGCATTTCTAGAGGACTTTCACCAATAATCGTTAGTTGAATTCAAAATGAATCCTTCATTGAATTAATTTTCCTTGAAGATAAATTGTATTGTTGCATTTTAATTTAATTTATTTTTATTTTAAAATCGATCATTTTCTTTATAAATCAGAAGAAAATGGAAAATCAAAATGTCGAGATGAAAACCTAGAATTCAGAAAATGAAAACCTGTATTTAGTGAAGGAAATAGGAGTAGAAAACCAAAATCAGAAAGAAAAAAAAAAGATTTGGAGCAGGATAATCAGGACCTGGATAAAGTAAGAAAAATTTAGGATAATAAAAAAGAAAGGATGTTGAAAAGACTTCTTGATTATTCGTCTTGAATTCTCTGAAGTTTGTGATTAGAAAAATCAGAATACGAAAAACGAAAGCAGGGTGTCTAGCGTTTCTCCTTAAAAAAATTCCAAGACTTTTTCTGGTTTTCCAGGTAAAGAATAAATTTGTCCAGGTATCATTTTTTATTTATTTCCCTAAACTTTCATGGAAAAAATCTTTTTTTCTTGAACTTGTACGAAAGAAATAGTTTACACAACAAAATGAACCACATAAAATGTTTATTACACAATTTCTGAAATTCTTGAGTTTAGCTAACTTTATTTATCTGCATAAGCTCAAAAAATTATTTTTTAAGGAAATACTCTCTAAGAAGAATTAGTAGTTTTCTACTAAAAGTCGTTATCAATTGCTTTAGTAAACGTTTCTACTAATCTTTAATGAAAAAGTTAATTTTTTACAGTAAAAAAACTACAAATTCATCTAGTAACCTTAAGTGAATAACTGAATCAGTAGTTTTCTACAAAAGCTTACTAAAGCAATTAATAAACGACTTCTCTGGATTTCATTCAGGGTTGCTGCAAAATCCCAATTTCAAAATTTCCTGACTTTCCCTGACCAATTTTTCATTTTCTCTGACCGTTATCTGCCGTTATAATCAGAATTATATAATACAGTAGTTCAATTTTAGGGAAAATATGGGATTTCTTTTACGAAAAAAGAGATTTTAAAAAAAGGAAATTATATTTCTTTTAAAAATACCAAGGAAGCTGCAATTCTCCAGAATCTTAACAAAATGTTCAAAAATCTTAGGTTTGTCTAGATTTTAATAAAACTCTCCTCAAATTTCTAAACTTTCAGAATCTTTGGAATGCTCTAGATTTTCTAAAATCTTTCAAGACTTCTGGAGTTTTCAACAAACTTGTAAAATCTTTTAGAATATTTTTATTTTCCATAAACCACTTGTAGATGCATTAAATCTTTCTAAATCCCAAAAAATTTTTTACAATCTAGATTTTTGAGTGTTTTAGAATTTTTCAGAGAGATTTCCTGATTCTTCCAAAAATCTTCCATAATGTTCTAAAATCTTCTAGTCTCTTCCAGACATTTTTTTAAAGACTTTCAACAAGTCTACAGAATCCTGATTTCATTCAGGGTTGCTACAAAATCCCAATTTCAAAATTGCCTGACTTTACCTGACCGTTATAATTATATATAATATAGTAATTCAATTTTAGGGAAAATAGGGGATTTCTTTTACGAAACGGGATTTTGAAAGAAGGAAATTATATTTCTTTTAAAAATACCAATGAAGCTCCAATTCGCCAGAATCTTAACAAAATCCTCAAAAATCTTAGATTTCTGTCTAGAATGTAATAAAACACTCCTCAAATTTCTAAACTTTCAGAATCTTTGGAATGTTCTAGATTTTCTAAAATCCTTAAAGAATTTTAGATTTTTTTTTTTTAGAATATTTTTATTTTCCATAAACCTATTGTAGATGCATTGAATCTTTCGAAATCCCAAAAATTCTTTACAATATAGATTTTTGAGTGTTTTAAAATTTTTCAGAGAGATTTTCTGATTCTTCCAAAAATCTTTCATAATGTTTTAAAATCTTCTAGTCTCTTCTAGACATTTTTTAAAAGACTTTCAACAAGTCTACAGAATCCTGATTTCATTCAGGGTTGCTACAAAATCCCAATTTCAAAATTTCCTGACTTTATCTGACCGTTATCTGCCGTTATAATTATAATTATATAAAACGGTAGTTCAATTTTAGGGAAAATAGAGGATTTCTTTTACGAAACGGGATTTTTAAAAAAATTATATTTCTTTTAAAAATACCAATGAAGCTGCAATTCGCCAGAATCTTAACAAAATCCTCAAAAATCTTAGATTTCTGTCTAGAAAGTAATAAAACACTCCTCAAATTTCTAAACTTACAGAATCTTTGGAATGCTCTAGAATTTTCTAAAATTCTTCATGATTTCTGGAGTTATCAACAAACTTTTAAAATCTTCTGGAATATTCTTAATTTTCCATAAACTTGTAGATTCATTAAATCTTTTGAAATCTCAAAAAAATTCTCTACAATCTAGATTTTTGAGTGTTTTAGAATTTAGAATCTCCCAGAAACGTTCTGATTCTTCCGAAATCTTCCATAAAGTTCTAAAATCTTTTAATCTCTTTCGGACTTTTTTTTTGAAAACTGAAAAAGTCTACAGAATTTTAGGAATATTCTGAAAACAGTCTAGAAGATACTTCAAGATTATTAGAGTGCAGAATTTTGGAAATTCTAATAAAGTTCAGAATAATGTGCTTGAAGTTCTGAACATCCAAATGAACGAAATCTTTGATTTCGTTTTAAACTCAAATTTGTTCAAAAATATTGATTTATCAATATAGAAACTAATATAATGATAAAGAAGCTGATGATATTTCTCTTTATTTTCTAGATTGAACAATATTTCAAGATAAATTTGAGTTAAGAAAAAAATTTCTTTCATTTGAAGGTTTTAAATTTCGAGTACATTTCAAAATATTCTTGACGATTCTAGAAGATTTTACAAGATTATGGAAGAGTTCAGAAGATTCTAGAAGATTTCAGAAGATTTTGGAACATTCTAGCATATTTTGTACAATATTAAAGAATTTTTCAGAATTCTTTAAGATTATTATAGATAAATAAAATTATTTAGTTCTAAAAGATTATGGAAGAATGCAGAAGAATCTAAATGACTGTAGATTTTAAAACAGTCTAGAATATTTTGGAAAATTTTTGTAGATTTCAGATTAGTTTTGAAGATTCTAAAGAATTTGAGAGAATTTCGGTAATCTTTTGTAGACTTTGAAAGATTCTAAAAGATTCTGTAGAAAATTCTAAGAGAAATTTCTCATAATTCTTGGAAAATTATTCGGAAATTTGAATATAAAAAGGGAAAAATGGGAGAAAAAGGAATAAAACTCTAAAATAAGTGATTTTAGGAGATTTGGAGAATATGTGAAAGGAGTGAAAAGGGGAATAGGGAACTTATTGTGATCGCTAATTTTGTAATATTATAATTGTTAAATTATAATTATGTATAACTATTGCGATATAATTATAATTTGTTGAATGAAAAAAATTCCCTGAGTCTTCGAAAGTTTTCCCTAACTTAACCCTGACCATTTTTAAATTCCCTAACTTTCCAGAATTCTCCGACCTATAGCAACCCTGTTATTCGAAGAAAACTACTAATTTAAATGTAGAGAGATAAGAATTCCAGGACTATGAGCAAAATTCAAGGACTTTTCCAGGTTTTTCCAGGTAAAAAGGAATTCAAGAACTTTTCCAGGTTTTCAAGGATTTACAGGACGCTAGACACTCTGGAAAGCCAGGATTCAGAGAAGAAAAACCACGATACTGAACAAAAGAAAGCCAGGATATGGAACAGGAAAAACAGAACCTAGATAAAATAAAGAAAATGCAGAATACAAAAAAGGAAGTGAAAATTTAGCGAGAACGAGGATTTGGTAAATAAACTCGAAAAAAATGGAAAAGGAAAGCCAGGATTTAATGAAAGAGAACTAGTATTTAATAGAGAAAAGCATAGAAAAAATGTTTGAAGAATAAAGAGCAGTATTCTAAGAAATTATTTATGTAATATAGTAAATAATTTTTGTACTAATTATTCCATTTGAAAGAAAGCAGAAAAAAGAACAATAAAAAGAATTTTAAGTCAATGAAATAAAGTCTAAAGTGAGGATTAATTTTCAAAAATAAATAAATGAGATAAATTTTAGTTTTCAAAAAACATAATACTGAAAATTTCGAAATTCTAAAGTATCTAAATTGAAAATTTAAAGCATCCAAAATAAATTGGAAATCATTTCAATTTAATTCTTTCCTTATTTTTCTAAGATTACAAGCAAAAACAATTTTTTTGGAAACAGTCTTGAATACTTTTATCCAATCTTTCAAAATCTTGAAAGCAGTAAGTAGAAAATAATAGGTTTCTTACAATTGATTTAGAAAACAAACTAAAAGTTTTAATGGTTTAAAAATATTGAGTTCTATTTATTTTTTTCCCTTTTTTTTTTAGCAGGTGACTTAAGTAACACTGAAGCATCAAAAAATTGTAGTGAAACCGCGATTACAGCCTGCAGCTTCCTGGCAAATTTTTTTTATGATTGTAATCACAAAATAGGTCAAACTTTCTAAGCAAATAAGCCTTTAGCCTTCTACGCCTTTCTAAAGCAAAATGACGAAGTTGAATTAATAAATCCAAAATTTTAAAAACTTAAACGAAGATTGGATTGAATTAATGCTGAATAACAGAAATTCCTTAATTATAAAAACAGCATTGTCTTTTTTATTTAATTATGAATAACTTAAATTTTTTTTAATGAAAAGCTACGACAAACTTGAATTGAAGAATTAAATATTTATCAGCTATAATTTGAATTGAAGAATTAAATATTTATTAGCTATAATTTCAAAAATATTTGTTAGGTATATGGAATTTTTAAGTTTAGAATATTTTTAAAAAATTGTATATCAATATTTTTCGCCACACTAATCCTGATATTTTAATTGCAGATTCATGCACATGTTGCAGCACGTCTATAGGACTGTGTTAAATTATTTTAAAAAACCTGCGCCGAATAAAAAAACGAATACTGTATAATCATTTAATTGTTAAAATATAAATATATGTATATAATATTATCATTATAATATAATTTCTTAGTGGTAGTGTTTTTTTTCTTGCGTCTGGTATATTATTAATCGACAATGTTGCACAGTGCGGGATGACTTAGCGAGAATCAAGTGCTTCCCATCACTTAAAAGTTCATTTACACTTTCTCCCATACTTAGCTTACTGCGCGGTTGTAACTAGAAGTCATTACGATTAATTCATAAAATTACAGAAGGCGATACTTTGCACAGTTTCGTCGACTAATCCAGTTGAGACAACTGCCTCACTATTTTCACTCTCGCCACGTTTATTTTACAGTTGTTATTCTAGGTCATTTATTACAAAAAGAGCGACTAACCTTTGCTGCTTTCGACAGTAGTTGGTATAACGTAGGTGAAAATGATTAATGAACCCTTCTTTGAGCAAGAGAATATAAAATAGTCATCGAAAGCTGTTCAAAAGAAAGATCTACTCTCCTTAAAATCTGCCGAGAAATTCCCAGCAAGATTTTCTACAGTTTTGGAAAATAAAAATGTAAACAATCCTTTCAATCCTGACTTCTTTGCACGAGGAGAACATTTTTCCTCAGAAGCAGAAAATGCGATTCATTGAGAAGTTCGAAGGGTTTCGGAGAAACAAGAAACATAAATGAAAAGGAACGTATTCAATGTCAAAGGCTTTCATAGCCAATAACCATACGAAGTATATTGTAATCCATCACTTGGAGATATGTTTGTAAAGTAGCGAAAGATGCACCGAAAAGCATCAAGGCGACTGTTTCGAAACATTAAATCCTCGAACCCTTGCGAGTAATAAGCCTTCGCCCAGCAACCGCTTTAGAAGAATTTCATAAAGCGAAGGCAACGACTCAATTCATCTGCTAAAACATTCTAAAAAGCGTAAGTCGAATAAGATCTTGCTGTGTCAGTGATTAATCGAGACTATGGAAGAAGCTGCGACCGAGTGACTCTCTTGGTACGAAAACTGAGGGAAATGCTCTTGTTCTTCTGCGATCGAGTTCAAACCACTTCCGCTGCTCATACAGCTTTGATCCGGAGGCGTCAGCTCTACACTTTCACCAGTAAACATTCTGTCGAAGTAGCGAGTGTCTGTGTCTGATTCTACTTGAGGTTTGAAAGGAGGAGGAATCTTTTTCTGCACCAGGTCCGACCAATCTATCGACGCGAAAAACTTGTGATCCATTATATCCTTCGCGTCATTTGGACCACCACCGAGTCTTCTGTTCGGATCTTTTATCAACAATCCTGCAATGATAAAAGAAATTATAATTTCAAAATTGTACAAATAGACAGGTGTATTTATTTATATTTAGTTTATCAAATGCAGCCTACCGCTCAGCATATCTCTCGCTTCCGCGGAAATCGCTTTCGGAAACTTGACTTCTTCCATTAAGATGAGGGTAAACAGTTTCTCATGATCGGTATTGTAAAAGGGAAGTCTTCCGCACATCATTTCGTACATGACGACTCCGACTCCCCACCAATCAACAGCTCTTCCATAGTCATTATCTTCGAGAACTTCAGGCGCTAGGTATTCTGGAGTTCCACAAAACGTCTTCGTTGTCCTTCCTATTTAAAAATTCATTAAAATCTTTCTCTTCCACAGAAATCAATTTTTAAAAAAAGAATAAGTAGTAGATACGTACCATAAGTTATGTCTTCTTTACAAAGTCCAAAATCGGCAATTTTAATGTGGCCGTCCTTGTCGAGAAGCAAGTTCTCAAGTTTAAGATCCCTGTAAATAATTCCCTGGGAGTGAAGATAACCTAGAGCTGAAATTATCTCAGCTCCGTAAAATCTGGTCCGGTCTTCTCCGAAAACACGGGTACGACTTAAGTGAAAGAAAAGCTCTCCTCCGTTCACGTATTCCATCACAAAACACAACCTATCTGCCGTTTGAAAACTGTATTTCAGGGACTGAAAGAAACCGAAATTAAATTAAATTTCAAATTTAAATGTCAAGTATAAATCTCTTGGAATCTATTAGTTTAGAAATAAACTTACAATTAAAAAGGGATGATTCGTGGTTCTTAAAACTCTATTTTCCGTAAGTGTGTGCGCCACCTCATCCTTTCGAATAATGACTTCCTTTCTGAGAATCTTTATCGCGTAAAGATGCCCCGTCGCCTTTTCCCTGCACAATATCACCTTTCCAAATGTACCCTTTCCCAGAACTTTTAAGAATTCAAAATTCTCCAGCGTCTGTAAGTTTTCATCAATTAATATCGAATGATTATTAATATTAATTGAAGAGATAGAAAATAAATAAGCTGAAAGAATAAAACAGGAGAAAGAACTTACCACTTTCTTCTTGCCAGAACCTTTACTGTTGGAAGTTCCTTGAACACTGAATTTGGCGGATAATTCGTCGAGGGAAGTACCGCCATCGAATTCCGTATGAAAAACTCCAAGGGAACCGCATGAATTCGAACGTCCACTTCCTGTCGGTTCCATGTCTACATCTTCCGACGACGAAGATTGCTGCATTTGTGATTGTTGCTGTTGCTCTTGCTCCACATTTTCTATCCTATCAGCCACGTACCTGAAGAGTTTTATTTTACTCATTAGCCATTAAATCTTAGGACAATCAGTAGATTAAATGTTAAAATGATCAAGGTCAAAAGGTTGTTTGAAATTTCAGAAATGAACTTTGAAAACAATAGCAATTTGAAATGCATCCAAAGTGAAAATCAATCATTGCTTGCTTATTCACGAAAATGTTACAGCTTTAGAATTTAAAACGTTCCAACTTTAAAATCGTCAAACTAAAAAGATATCAAACTTTTCTTATTATAATTTAAAACGAATTTCAATTTGAATACATTCCAAATAAAGAGCGTCGACAATTAGTAAGCACTCGAAATAAAATACAGTCCAATTATTCTCGAGTGCTTTTTAATTTAGAAAAATTAGGAAAGGTTGAGAAGCAAACCTAATAGCTGCTACCCAGTCTTCCCGGTCTTGTTCTGTGTAAACGTGAAACGTCCTCTCAATAACTGTCGTCCATTGCAAGCCTCTGATTACAAATGTGTAAGGCTTTGGTTTATCCATTGACATTATTTGACAACCACGAACGGTAAAGCTATTTTGGGGTTGAGCTGCAGCTGCCATTTGTCGATCTGGCTTGCACTTAAATCCAACCAGGGTGCCATCGTCTCTTAAGACAAAGTATCGAGGTCTCCAATTCTTGATATGTTCACCTAAAACGGAAAAAATAAAAAGGATATTTAATTTTTTCCAATAATAATATATACAAAATATGTTAATTAATAGCAGAACAAACTGTGATCCTTAAAGAAAAATTAAGGAACATGTGTCAATGAATTTTTAATAACTTTGTAATTAATTAAACATTGCCTTTTTCAAACAATAGAAAAATTTCCAAAGCGATATTTAATTGCTTTTAGTTGAAAGATTCGAACATCTTTCTGAAATAGTCTTTAATAGTCTTTTTAATTAAAACCTATTTCTAATTTTCAAAGTTTCCTGTTAGGAAAAAAAGTATTTGATTTATTTATATTTATATTTATTTCTAAATAAACGTCAACCATATTTTTTAAAAAGTAAAGTGCCTTTAATTGGAAAATATGAATAAAACCAAAATGCATAAGCCCTTGCAATTATAAACATCTATTTTCGAAAAATAATCATCTAAAGGTAAAATATTTATCTTAATAATTTTGTAACAAGGAATAACAAAGGAATTTTAGAATAATTAAATCCTTTTCTTGCCAATGAGTTATAAAAATAGAAACGCGTTTGTAATATATAACTTGTTGGGTGTGTAGATAACTATATCATGCTGATTTATACGATTAGTTAAAAATCAACCTTTGATCTGACGCGGAACAATTTTTTCTTTTTTTAAAGCGAAATATAAATTGCAAGTCTACAAAATATAAAGATAAACAATTCTTTATCAGGTAATAAATACTCTTGAAAAAAACAACAACACTAGATTCTTACTTCATTTTATTTTGCTGAATAAAAAGTCTAGAATTTTGGAGTCTTTACTTCACGAGAAATAGGAATTAAATTTCTAATTTAGATCTTTAAAAAAATCAAAAACCTTTCCGCCTAGAACATTGGAAAAACTAAATAAAAACGAGATGAAAAAATCTTATTATTTTATCTTATTTTTTCTATGCTTTTGATATTTTATAATTGATTTCTTGACCCAAAGTGATTTGAATTGAATTTTGATTTCAAACTTTAAATTTAATGAATTGATTGCTTTATATTTTTAGATATGTATAAATAAACGAATAACTTTTCGGTATGTTAATAATTCCTTATTTTTTAATAATTATTTGTTAAAACTGTATGACTAAAGATTCTCAAACAATTAACATAAAACAGAATAAACGACTACCCATTGTTTTCAAACTTTATTTTTCAATTGAATTCTGCAAAGAATGACCGAAGCTAGGTAAACACTAAACTAAACATTTGCATAATAAAGAGTCACTTTGGCAACTCATCGAAACTCCGAACTGAGTAAACTGTGAGGCGCAAAAGGATTCATTTCCAAGGGAAAAAGGTATTAGATATCAAGGGAAAAGTAGCCAGCATCATAACATAAGCTAACGAATTATCGATGAGATGATCACTAAATGCGTTCTAAATTAAATGATCTCTGAAGATGAGCAAAAGCAAAACAGAAGCTTCTAAAATCGAGATTCTGATTGTTTGACAAGCAGATTCAACAAAATAGGAAGTCAGAAATTCGATTCCACAAGGAAGTTAAATTCAACTTTTTTTTCGGGAGGAGTAAAATCAATCAAAGAATAATGAATTTTGGTAATACATACCGCGTTTTTGAACCCATCCTTCCTTGACGATACGAACAACACTATGACTTGTGCTGGACGCTGCGACGCTCATCGCTGCGTCCCCCATTACTGGACCACCAGAGTTTCTTGAGGGTACAACAATTTGCAAGTTTTCAAACAATTTTTTTCTACAAATTAACAATAAGACTCAGTAAAATTCACTGAAACGCACTAAACAAGTTGTACACACAAGCTCGAAAAGTCATTGACTAAATTCGGGATATCAGAATAGATCGGCAACTCGAGACTATTCAGACGCATCTAATTCAAGTACAGTCAGGCCTGCACCTTTTCATCGTCTACCATTTCACGTTCCCCGCTACCAATCTTGATCGTTTGCTCCTACTCTTGAGAAGGTGTTTGCGCAGATAGTTTACACCCGCCCATGCATACATACGTGTGTGCGCAAATGCCTGCTGCGCAACTCCAATTACCCCTCCGAGCTACCTCCATCAAGTAATATAGTTGGACCACCACCATGTAATGATTTCGGGGGGAGTTATTACTTGATGGAGGTAGATCGGAGGGGAAATTGGAAGTTGCGCAGCAGGCA
>JBAGKK010487052.1:2637-26449 GCA_037177015.1 Euceroptres primus
ATATATTCCAATCTTCCAATATTCTCACATCTTCCTTCATAGTTCCACGTATTTTCTCATGTTCTCATATATTCCAATCTTCCAATATTCTCACATCTTCCTTCATAGTTCCACGTATTTTCTCATGTTCTCATATATTCCAAGTATTCCTTGTATTCACATATATTCCCAAATATTCTGACATATTCTCAAATATTCCGCAATTTTCTTGGAAAATATATTCCTCGTTTACACAAATTTAGAGTGGTTAACCCCTCTTCGATGACCGGTACTATATGGTCGATTTGCAAATAGATTTCAATTTTGGTTTCCGAGATGCGAGAAAATTGAAGTTCTAAATTATGCAATAATTGTTATCAGTTTTCTTAGATATATGCATCAGGATGTACTTTATAACGTGCAAAAGCTGTTTGATCTAGACTATTGATTTTTTCCACTAATTTATGCCTAAATTATTCTTTTACTTAAATTACATTATTATAAAGGTTTAAAACAGGGTTTTAGCAGGCTTAGCGGGTCAAAATAACTCGAAATTTTTTTTAAATGTGCAAAAGTTGTCTGCACATTCTAAAAAATTTTCGAAATTATTTTGAAATTTTTTTGAAAATATTTCTCAAAAATTTTTTTAAAATTTTTTTTGAAATTTTTGTTCGAAAATTTGTTTGAATTTTTTTAAAACTTTTTAAAGAATTTTTTTTAAAATTTGTTAAAGAATTTTTTTTAAAATTTGTTAAAGAATTTTTTTTAAAATTTGTTAAAGAATTTTTTAAAAAATTTGTTAAAGAATTTTTTTAAAAATTTGTTAAAGAATTTTTTTAAAAATTTGTTAAAGAATTTTTTTAAAAATTTGTTAAAGAATTTTTTTGAAACTTTTTGGATTTTTTTTAAATTTATTGAAAATTTGTTTAAATAATTGTTTACAAATTTGATTTTTACAATTTAAACTTATCTCCTTCGCGTGAATTTGTATAAGAAGAGTTCTTCGTAAAACAAATATCTATGAACAATGTTTTATGAAGAAGTTTAAGAAGAACTTAAAAAAATAGTACTTTTAAAACATTTCTTTCTTTCTCTTCAATGCGACTTTGAACCTTTTTACCAGCGAGTGCAAAAAAAGGCTTCGGAGTTGTTAAAAGGCTTCAGAGTCGTTAGCTTCGGAGTTGTTATTTGCAATTTTTAAGCGATATAAAACACAATTTAAAAAAAAAATAATTCCAACTTTTAGAAAGTGTTTTGCTCCATCAGCGCTTCGAATTTTATGGGTAAATTTTTTTGAAAAAAAATTATTTTGTTTGTACCTCTTTTTTTGGGAGGCTTCGGAGTTGTTATTCATGTTAACAGATAGTTTTTCCCGTGTTCTCAGACGACTTAAGAGGATTTAATCAATTTTGAGATTCTGGAAACGTCATCTGTTTTTAAAATTTGATAAAAACCACTTATTTTTAATAATTATAATCGATTATAATACGAATTATCACCTCAAATTCGTTAAAAATATAAAGGCTTCGGAGTTGTTAACAAACCGAGGGAGAGACATATAAGCATGATTATTTCAGTCAGTATTAATAATATCTAGCATGTTAGTATTGCAATTTGAACTGCATCATATATTTAAAAAAAGTGCCCAAGGCCAATATTATAAAAAAAATTTTTACCAGTCCTGTCACATTTCAAGTATGTGAATCTGTAGGGAGGGACACTGTAGGATGGTAAAAACTGACTACTTAATTTCAAAAAAGGTATACCTAACTATAATTTTTTTGTACTTTTTCTGTATGGACTAATTAAGTAGGCCACCATATGTGCTGTGATTACAGCACATATGGTACCTACCTTAGTAGGTCAAAAACACTTTAGGAACATCGAATAAACATCGAGGGACATACAAATTGAAATCTATTTGAAAATCGCCCATATAAAAGCAAGAAATCATGTAAGCTCAAAGGGTATTATTCTCCTCATCCATTCGAACTCTGTCAATTTTCCATCGACTTCTTGACATGTAGGTTGATTAGTCAGATGTTTTTAAACGAAAAAATACAACTTGTACCCTGCTTCTTGAACTTTCCACATCCGGAGAATTGAACGATGCGAGAGGGAAATAGGGAGTTCGCTCATTCAGGTCGACCGGTTCCCTATATCGGTGTCAATCCAATCAATGGTTTATTAACCACCGTGTGAACGAGAAGGAAGAGAGACAGACAGAGGATGCTGTCACGCTCGTGGAGGGTAGATTGAGAGAGAATTGACAGGAAAAAGAGAAACCCATCGAGACAGAGTGAGAGAGAATGGTCCATCGGCCATTTGTTTGGACAGAGAGGGCCTTAAACACGTGGTCACGTGGTACACATATATCGTTCCACCGAGACAAAAAAAAATAGAGAAAGAGGAAGAAAGTGTGAGAGACCCGTTCACTGAGAGGGAAAGAGCCACTGGAAAAAGCTCCTCCCTCTTTCTTCCTCTACCTCTCTTTCTCTCTCACACGCAAGCCGCATTGTTTCAATGTCCTATACGAGGGAGAGCTATCGGTTATTGGAAATCTGTATTTTTGTAGGCCATACCTCTTCCGCGTTAACCCCACATTCCTATAGTGGGTAAATTGCACCAATGGGTCACCTCGTGATCGTCTCCATGACGTAGAGGTCATGGGTCTTTCAACATAGAAACACGCTTGCAATTCCAATCGCTCGTTAGATGAATCTACTATCACTTTCGTTGATTGTACCCCTCGACAATGTCAACCTCCACTCTCTAAAAATTAATCGTCTAATGATAACATTCCAGAATTTGCACATTAGTTATAATTACTAACCTATCTATTTAATTAAATTACAGTACGCGGAGAAAACAAATCTGTCAAATTAACAAAATCATCTGTTAAAATAGAGGCAGCAGATTTTTTCTACTATAGTTACAGGTGTTCAGTAAAAACTTACAGGTGTTCTGTAAAACTTACAGGTGTTCCATAAAACTTACAGGTGTTCCGTAAAACTTACAGGTGTTCTGTTAAACATACAGGTGTTCGGTAAATTTAACAGATATTTCTGTAGAATTAACAAAAATGTCTGTTAGATTAATGGAATTATAATTTTTCTTAAAAAATATTAAACTAGCAGACATTTCTGTTGATTCTACAGAAATATCTGGTAAATTTACTGAACACTTGTATGTTTAATAGAAATTTCTGTAACTATAACAAAAAAAATCTGCTGCCTCTATTTTGACAGATGATTCTGTTAATTTTATACAGATTTTTTTCTAAGTGTATAGGGTAATCGGTACAATTGTTGGCCTCGCCCCAATGATTGTCCTTTTCCTTAAAATGTACTTAATAAAAAAATATTTTTGAATAAAATTATTAATAAATAGTGCAAGATTGTTATCGGTATACTCTGCGCCATTTATTAGTAATTTTATTTTAGTATATTCCTCAGTAAATGTATAGTTTGCAGGTGGCCAATCATTATTTAAGGGGGCCAATCATTATTTAAGAAGGCCAATCATTACACCGATTACCCTATTTGTGAAATCTGTTATTCCTACAAGTTTATTCACTATAAAACCAAAGTCTTACTTTAAGCCCAAAATTGATTTGAAACCAATAATATCAGTCTAAATAAGGACTAAAATTAAGATCAAATGAAAAGTCTGACTTTTGGAAAGAGATAGACTATACGCGGAGAAAAGGACAGAAAATTTTAAGATTTAAACACTTTAAGACTTTCTTTTTACTGTGTTTCTGTTTCTAAAAATTAAATTATAAATTAAATGAATGAAATATTAAGTAATTTGTTTTTTCACTTTTTGAAATTATGAAGATTTAATAAGATTTTGAATTTTGTCTGCTTCTGTTTTTGAATGGTCGTGTGTAACTCAGGTGGTAGGCCTCTTTTCTGTGTTAATAGCATTGTCCTTCGAACCGAACGACACGTTACTCAAAGAGGTCCAATTTCGTATAGTGTTAATCGTATTATCTTCGTATTTCGTACCTTCACCTTTGAACGAAAACTCCGTCACTCTTGTACTTCTTGTGACCGAACACCTTCAAAAGTGTCACTTTGACCCGTTCTGAAGAACCCAGAATATGAAGAATAGATTTAAAAGAAGCCTCAGACCATTCGCTAGAATCTTTTGCATTCAGAAATTAAAGAAAAAGTGTGCTAAAAAGTATCAGTCGACTCTAAAAAAATCACGCAAGAATACTTTCATTAAATAAAGGTTAAATTCCAAATTTATTTATATGTGATAATTAATTAATCATTTATCTTTTTTTTCAACAGAAAATTTATGCATACGTATATATATATATATTAAGGTGGATCGAAAAATATAAATTTTGGAAATTGAAAATGCCTTAGCATTGAAAAGTTTCCTATTGGGTCCCTTACAACTTGTTATTTCAAATTAATCGATTAATATCCTGAGGTTGAACAAAGCCGAAATAAGTTTAAGAAATTCGCTTTTTTCAGAGTTTTAAAAAATCGCTAATGTTCCTTTTTTTAGAAATTCACTTAATGTGCCCAATTTTTCTAAATTTTGTTAAATTTTTAATTTGACTTTATACAGGAGAAAATTCCATTCTTGTGAACCCCTTAAAATGAAAAATGTTCTAGAAGCTCTGCAAATTTGAATAAAATTTTTTTGAGTCTCCAGAAACTTTCTGGCACTCAAAATATACTACAAAAAAATTGGGAAGACTTCAACATTTGAAATGACTATAATCTGATCCTGATTTAGGATATTGCCTTTTTAAATTTTGGAGTTTTTCCAATTTTTTTGTAGGTAGATTTTGAGGGCCAGGAAGTTTCTGAAGTTTCAAAAAAATTTTATTATAATTTGCAGAGCTTCTAGAACCTTTTTTTATTTTAAGGAGTCCATAAGAATGAGATTTTCTTTTACATAAAGTCAAATTAAAAATTCAGCAAAATTGATGAAAATTGGGTGGATTTCGAAAAAAAAAGTAACATTAGCGATTTTTTCAAAAATCTACATAAAGTCAAATTAAAAATTCAGCAAAATTGATGAAAATTGGGTGGATTTCGAAAAAAAAGTAACATTAGCGATTTTTTCAAAAATCTGAGAATAACGAATTTTTCAAACTTATTTCGGTTTCGTCCAACCTCAGGATATTAATCGATTCATTTCAAATTTTACACAAGTTATGAAGGACCCAAAAGGTAAATTCTCAATGTTAAGGCGTTTTCAATTTACAAATTTTGTGTTTCTCAATCCACCCTAATATATATATATATATATATATGAGAAATGTACCAAATTTGTATCCTTAAAACCCGTCATATTTGAAAGATTTAAATTCATCACACTTTTTAGAAATTGTTAGTAAGTGACAGCTCGGGAAAATTAAAATGTGTTATAAAAAAGTGAAGCAATTTGATAGGTTTTTATGTTCTACACTCATTAACTATAGATTGTCAATATTCGCTAACATACTCTCTGCAAATTTAAACCCTGACAATTTTTCTAAAAGTTTTTGTTGAAACAAAACCCAATCTAAAGTTGTTAATTTATAACTTATGCCAATTCAAATTTAAATGACACAAAATTCCAATATTTAGTAATAAAGTTAGAATAGAATATATTTGTCTTTGATTTTAAAGGACACATGTGTGCAGTCTTTTTATGTCGGTACAATAAGCTATTATTTAATATATCTCGGTACAATAACCAATTCAAATAAATTATGATTGATTAAATGAACGCTTTTACTGTGATAAAACCAAGAATATTGGTTTATTAATAAACTTCTTTACTTGAACGAAACAATCTTTACGGCATTTGTTTTAAACAAATTGTTTAATTAAATTATCTGATAACGAATGTATCGAAAAATATAAATTTGTCAAAAATTTTAAGTGGATAAAAGCAGAGGAGCAGGCTTGTCATTTGTAATTAGTTGCACTAGCTAGTAGAAATATAATTTTCAAGTTACATTAATAATTCAGAAAAACAGTGTATTTTCTGATTTCATTTAGGAAGTTCTATCTAACAGCGATGATTTAATGATTCAATGTCAATATAATTAATATAAATCTAATTAGTACTTAATCACATAAACTGACAAAACCAAACTTCAATTATATCACAACTAATTACATTTGATTCGATTAGGGGAATTATTGATTTTGATATTATTTACCTCATTCGTGAAATATTAATAATATTTTTAATTGAAATAATTTTCAAAGTACGTTATATGCAAATACAAATGTTTTTCCAGTCAATGTATATAATAAGAAGCAAGAAAAATAACATAAAATCAAATTTCAGAAATCTGAAGACCATTAATTTAGTCCACGAAAATTTGGGAAGTAATTTTGTATGATTTATTTATTTTATTTTAAAATTCTGAACGATTTCTGATTATTAAAACAGTTTCTGTGCATGTATGTATTTTATTTTTGTCCATTTATTGCAATCGCGGACGTAATCCGTGCAGTCCATATACCTTGTAACTACACATTCTACTAGCCTTCTATATGAATGTGTAGACAATAAAAAAGCTAAAACCGAACTCGTACATTCGATCGTTTTGGCGCAGTCACAAAAATTCGGAATATATTTTAACGATATCGAGTTAGAAATGTATACTTTACTTATATTATTACTAAAAAAACTACATAGATATATTTTTAAAAAACAGGTCAACTTTCCTAAAATTTTCAGAAATTTAGAAATTTCATATTTATAAATAAAGCTAAATTAGACGATGACAATTTTGAATATTTCGTGTTAATTAAAAGCTTTTAATCAGAATATGTGAACCGAGCAGAATTATTATCAAGAAATTGTAAATGAAAATTAATCGGGTGGAAGAAAAATATGCAAGAAAAGCAAGAGAGTCGTTTCTTCCATTCGCGGTTCATTATCCATTTCAGAGAAAAAATCAAATATCGTTGAGTTGAAGCTTCAAAGAAAAACTTTCACCGATTTATCGATTGCTTATATTTGTGAATTTTAATGAGACATAATTTCTTATATATATATATATATATATATTGTCGGAATGGACGAATTATAACCGATACTTATTTTAGTCAATTTAATCCATTTATAAACACGTAAATTAGACTGTTACACATATCAAGACACGAATAAAGATCAGATAATGACATTTCAATCAACTTTATAACACATAGAAAATTATCCAATAATATGTTCCTCGTTCTTTTTAATAAGTGAACATCCGGAAAATTAAGCTTACAATGTAGTTAAATAACATCTCTCAAAAGATTCAATATACTTGTCTCTTAAATAATTAAATTAATGGAAGCCAAAAAAGATTGTCAGATTGTTCTTATCTGGTTTTTAATATTTTTTTAAAGGTTGATACAGTGATTATCTAAAACAGAAAAGTATCATTATTGAGATTTTAATATCGTAAATTTGTTCATCCAAAAAGAATCCCAAAAATGCAGAAAAGTACCCAAGGCGAAAAATAAAATATTTATGCTGCTTCAAAGTAAATATTAATAATCTACCTATGAAAATGAAGGACAGTAATAAAGAGAAATTTTCGTCGTAAAACAAACATGATATTTCTCCCTTTCCTTTATGGGTTCACCTTTATGGAAATAATCTTAGGAGAGCTCACGCAGAAGGAGATGGATTTATGCAAGCCCTGTGTATCATGTGCTCGCCTCCCAAAAAGAACTCGTT
Source organism: Euceroptres primus (assembly GCA_037177015.1). Taxonomy (NCBI): domain Eukaryota; kingdom Metazoa; phylum Arthropoda; class Insecta; order Hymenoptera; family Figitidae; genus Euceroptres; species Euceroptres primus. Next base: position 10,315 of record JBAGKK010487052.1, read on the forward strand.
CTGCTCCAGGCTCCTCATTGGCTGGGCCCATTGGGACAGTCTTGGGTCCCACGATGCGACCTTTGCCATAAGAAGACCTCAGTTGACTTGACCCGCCAGTCTCGATAGCGCGACCTTTTTTTCACTCCGATAATTAGTGCCAAGAGTGACGAAAATTTGTTTATAAATTAAATTTAGAAAATTTATAAATTTATAAATTAAATGTATAAATTTATAAATTAAATTTATAAATTTATAAATTAAATATCATTTCATTGTTATAAACAACAAATTTCTGAAATAAAGAATTATCAGCTAGTAGAATATACAAGTGACAAAAATGTTTATGAATTCCAGTGACAAATTGACAAAGTGCAATTGAAATTAAAGCTACAATAAATACGAATCACTCTACAAACTGTAAATATGATTTTGTAGCTGAAAATACATATATTTTCACAAGGCTAAGGCAATAATTTTTTCTCCAATACGCAACAAGTGATTTTTGCAGGTATCCTAATAAAATAAATAATATATTGATGCTGAGGATCGTATTTTCAAACCGAATTTTTTTCGCATCTCCTTTTTTGTTTTTCCTCGCGCTCAACGGAATGTTAGTTATGACTCGAAAGCAGAATAACGCGTCATCAATTTTTGCCGTTCGCGTCAAGTGATTTTACGTCGATAATAAAACTATACATCCGCCCTTGCATCACAAAGCGATCTTATCGGAGCGTAATATAAGCGAGGAAAAAAAAAATAAAATCACGATCTCGATTACTGTCAAATAAAGAAAGAAAAAAAAAAAAGGAATACCGCAACCGAAAACTCGCCTGTCAATAATCAACGAATGAAAGTGTGTCCATGAAAAAATTGTCCGAGATGGATAAAATTCACCTACATTTTGAAAGTGTCACGAGGAAAAAAAAGATAATAATTGTGGTGCGATCGCGTCTCTCTCCTCTTTATAAATCGTCCGCCGCTTGTTTTTTAATCCCTATTTTTATTCGACGAGTGTATCAACGTCCACGCGTAAAAAACAATGCGACATCGAGCGTCCTTTTTCTACTACCACCCCCCTCCTTTGCGCCTCTTTTTTTTCATCGAAAGCACCATTTCACTTTCACTTTCGACCGAAACTGAATAAAGCTTAATATTGCCCAACATGACTATTATGGATTCACACTTGCAACAGCTGTTGTAAATAAATGTCACGTTTACATAATTCATTTTCGTTTACGCTTTTCATTATTAATCGTTCCGCTAACAATGAAAATAAATATACATGTTGCTTCGATGAAATTAAATCCAAATTTATTCCATCCGTTTTAAAGTATTTGGCGTTTTCTACCAGCGACTCAATTTAAATTTCTTTAAAAGTTTCAAATGCTAACTATAAATAATAAAGTAAAGTCTGCTTTTAAAAATGGACAGAAATATTCGTATACATCGTCTACCCTTAAGCATTCTCTTATTTAATTGACATTATGAAAGACATAATTTAATTGACATAATAAAAAGAGTAGAATTACAGAGTTAAGTAGCATATAAATTATAAATATTTTTGAAATTAATTAAAATTCTGTGAGAAAATATCCTCACTCCCTTATCCTCATTTTCACAGAATTTTAAATAATTTCAAAAATATTTAAAATTCCATCTAGTCCGAAATGACTTTAAAATTTTCTGATTTGATGGTTTAATATTGAATTATACACTTGAGATCTGTTTTCGCGTTTAATTGAAAAACTCTTCTGATGATGATCTCGCAATCTATTCAAATGATGATTCAGAAATCTTCTAAATAAATTAAAACTTTCTACAAAATTAAATGATAATTCAGAAATCTTCTAAATAAATTATTACTTTCTACAAAATCAAATTATAATTCGGAAATCTTCTAAATAAATTATAACTTTTCACAAAATTAAATGATAATTCAGAAATCTTCTAAATGAATTATAACCTTCTACAAAATTAAATGATAATTCAAAAATCTTCTAAATACATTATTACTTTCTACAAAATTAAATTATAATTCAGAAATCTTCTAAATAAATTATAACTTTCTACAAAATTAAATGATTAACAGTGCCAATAACGCACCTATATGCAAAGACATTTTCACAAAAAAATAAAAAAGAACATTACTTGTTTGCAGGGAAAAATTATAAAAGATAATTTCTCCGTCCCGTACAGAAAATTACCACATTTGTATATTGTAATGCAAAACGAATTTATTTCGAATGCAGACGAACTCCCGAGTTTGTTTGCAAAGCAATCTTGTTGGTAATTGCTTTCTCTTGATAGAAAAATGAGAGAGAAATAATAAAATGCAAGAATTTTTAATCGTCATTTATATTTTAATAAGGATGTAATAACTTTAGATTCCAACTGTGTTTCCATTTCTATTGTAATAATTTTATTGGCTTTTTATATTATTTTTGTTTTCATCACTATTACTTTGTTTTCTGACCCTAATTTTGTTTTATTTACGTAGGATGTCAATTTCAAAGTAAGTTACAGTTTATCTGGAAGTCCTTATTAAATTCTGAAATCGGTCCATTCTATTTTGAGTATTTGTTCATAATAATTAATTAATGTCTTATTTGAATTAATTTTTAAAAAATGAGATTAAAAATCGTCAAAAACCATTTTTTTCTCGCTAATTTCAAGCGTAATTTTATTCCGGGAAGAAAAACTCGAGAAAGAAGCGTACGAGCGATACCGTCCATACGCCCACCGTCGGTTGAAATCACCAAATTTTTAGAATGTCCTTCATGGCGTCGCAAATCTCTTTACGCGTTACACTACTTATTTTGAAAAATTTCCACGTATTTTCAACCTGATGCCCTGAGCGACAAGTGAAATCCTACCTAGAAAATCCATTAAATTTTTTATGGCGAAAAAGCGCTTGATTTTTTCAATCCGAACTCGATATACGTATATATCCGGAAAATTTCCGTCAGCAGGAAGGAATGTTTGAATTTCGTCCATTTATTTAGAGAATATTGTGTTCCTTTATCAAGATATGATTTAAAAAGTAAAGAGGAAATGGAAAATTGATGTTGGTTCATCACGAAGAGGTTGGTAAAATTTGCAAAATTACGATTAGGTCACGCGTTACACGAAATGAACAATGAAATATTATTGTAGATCGCAAATAATGGAAAACGTATTCCTTTGTTTTATAAACTAAATTTCTGTGTAAAGGTTATTCCTTTAACCGTCGGCAAGCAAACGAAAAGCACATCTCTAATAAATTTAATTCAGTTGGAATATTTAAAAGCAGTGAAAGGATTTTAAATTTAATTTCAGTTGGAATATTTAAAAGTAATGAAAGGATTTTACAGTATTTTACAATGTAAATTTTTTGAATAATTTGGTAAAAATTACATACGATTATTGTAGAGAGAAATCAAACAAATTAATTGGCTCAGCTTACAAAGAGGCAAATATTTTTTGAACTACCAATATTTCGAGGGAGTAAAACTACAAATTATCTTATATACATAATTATTATTAAATTATCTTATATATTTACATAAAATGAAAACAACGGTACTAATTCAATAAATTTATAAAACGTAAGAGATGTTTTACAATATAAATTTGCTAGTACATCTCGAGCCACCTACGCAGAAAGATTATTTTTTAGAGTTATCTTTGTTTGCTCGTTTTTACCCATTTTCCATAGAACCAAAATATCACAAATTGGTATGCATTATATGGAAAATAAATTATAAACATTTTAGGCATACTTTAAAATTATAATCTACCCATCTCAAACAAAAAATAGAGTTTGCTCGACAACTATTTAGCCTCGAGTGTTTGAAATTCCGCGATTCTGTCTTCCCTCCATAAATAACTCAGAAATATAATATCAAACTTGATTTCTGAAGTTTGCAATATTTGCATTAAATGTGATAAATATTCTACTTCATCTCATATGCGCATATTTTGTTTAAAAAGTAAACACCTGCTCATAATCCGACGGTGGAATTATTCAAAGGAATAATCTAAAATCCAAAAAGTAAAATGTATTTAATATTAGTTTTGACTGCTCAAAATACTTGAGATGAAATTTGACTACAAGAGTAAATAATATCCACAAAACTTTTTTTTAAATTGAAATTTAACTTTGTTTCTAAAATCAAGTTCATAAATTTATATTTTGCACTTCTATTAAATTAATTAAATTTTGTAAAATATAATTCACATTCTTTCCTGCTTTTTTCCCTCGCGACACGCCCACTCGTGAAAAAAGCGTTCCGACGGACGTCGCGACGCCGCGTAGCAATGGCCGACGAAGAATGACGCACCGTCGTAATACCTACATTTTTCGTGCAATACTTCATATTTTTTTAATTGAACCATCAAATTTTCCAAAAATTTTCCGTACTTATTCAGAATCTGTACAACTTTACTTTTGTTCAAAAATAATAATAAAATTACAATTATTTCTGGTTCTTTGTTACCATGAGTATTGCATAATAAATTATTTAAGCCTAATTTGGAAAAATAAATCTCTTTTAAAGTGTTTGCAGAGTAAGCTACGCTATTTATAATACTAGGAAATATTTGAAAACGAAATATTTAAATAAGGATTAGTGAGTTTGTATCTGCTTTGTTAAAAAATTACATACTATATATAAAAATAATTATTCCACATACAGTATGAAATTTTTTAACAGTATCAATTACAAAATAGAAAAGCTAAAAAATGAGGAGGCAATTTAATGAGACATTAAAAAGGAAACAGATACGTTTGAAATATGAATGGAGTTAAGCAAATTCTTTCATCCGCTTATTTATGTGCGATTTAAGATTTTCAAGGTATTTAGCTGGCATCTATTCAAGTAATAAAGTTCACTACTATATAGAGCTCCCCCTCAGTTTGACAAATTTTTGCTTATTAACTACAGACTTCGGGGACGGGAATTGAATTTCATTTATTTTTTATATCGCGCCGGCTGTCAATAGCTTCCTCTTTCAATTTTTCTACCGTTTGATTAATCGGCGTAGCACTACCCGTGAAAGCTAGACCATGTTTCAAAATTTGAAACTTATATTTTTACTTAAATCGTCCAACCAATTACGCCACTTGAAAAAGTTTTGATTTTCACAAATTGTTCATGAGTCGTGATAATTTCATTCAAAAATATTAAAAGGGCTTAGATTTTCACCTCAAATTTAAATATATGTAACTCATATTATATAAAACCACTTTTTATTACATAAAATTATTATTTAAAACCAGTTATCATTTTTATTATATGAAATTAGTATATAAAACCAATTAACAATTTTTATTATATAAAATTATTGAATAAAACCAATTAACAATTTTTATTGTATAAAATTATTATATAAAACCAATTAACAATTTTTATTATATAAAATTATTATATAAAACCAATTAACAATTTTTATTGTATAAAATTATTATATAAAACCAATTAACAATTTTTATCATATAAAATTATTATATAAAACTAATAACACAGTTCATGCAAAAATGCTAGTTATCGGATCATTTTAACTTCCCAACATAATCTGCAATGAAATCCCAAATTCGAAAAGCAACTTTGAGCAATATTATAATGCACATGCGCAATAAACTAATTACTTAAAATTGTTGTCACGTTGTTTAAACCAGCTTTCGTGTGCTCCAGCGCGAGCAGGGCTTTTAATTACCTAAAACAAAGCACGAGTTCCAGATCCCTCAACCAGAAACGCCGTACGAAACCTGTCGTCTCACCGGCTTTCTGCAATAATTAATTAAAATTCAGCAAAAAGTTTTACCCAAAGTGCCGGACACCTTGAGTACCAAAATTAAAGTGTTGATATATGAGAACTCTATGTAGTCTCTCTTAGAATGAATATCCCCAATTTAATGGCAAAACTGGAATTTTGAATCCATCGATCCGCATATTCTGCATTGTTGATCTTAAATATGAAGTGTGTTTGTAAGCTCGAAACCAAATAAATATTATGACACAAGCGATATTGTTCATGCAGAGAATTCATAAATGTATACCTCTGAAGTATCGAACAGGTTCGAGTGCGAATGATTTTGTTTGCTTTGAAACAGGTGAATTTCTGTTGTTGACCTTGAATCGGTTTTACATTGGTCCTCAAAATTCAAAACAGAGGCTCTTGAAAAATATCGCGAATTTGGAAACATTTGAAGGGTGTTATAGCAAAGCAACTTAAATCTCAAAAATAAAATTTTTCAGGAGGGATAAAAAACGTTCCCAACATTATGTTATATTATATTATGTTGCGTGGACAGACCATTCCCATTGCGTTGTGCAAAAAAAAGTTCCAATTAAAAAAGAAAGTGTACATATGAAAAGCACAAAAAAAAGAACCTTCTGTCCCTAATAGATTTCGAGATACGGTAATTTAAAAAAACCCTTTTTCCTGAATTTCGCCGAAAAATCACTACTTTTTGTGTGTACCATCTGACCGAATGATTTTATGCAAAAATGATCAAGAGACGACTGAAAATTCAAGTCTTTATCTTTAATTTGCCATAAAAGACAAAATACGGTAATTTCAAAAAACCCCTTTTTTCCGAATTTCGTCGAAAAATCACTACTTTTTGTGTGTACCTTCTGACCGAACGATTTTATGAAAAAATGTTCAAGAGAAGACTGAAAATTCAAGTATTTATCTTTAATTTGTCATAAAGGACAAGATACGTTAATTTAAAAAAAAACCTTTTTCCGAATTTCGTCGGAAAATCACTACTTTTTGTGTGTACCTTCTGACCGAACGATTTTATGAAAAAATGTTCAAGAGACGACTGAAAATTCAAGTCTTTATCTTTAATTTGTCATAAAGGACAAGATACGTTAATTTTAAAAAAAACCTTTTTTCCGAATTTCGTCGGAAAATCACTACTTTTTGTGTGTACCTTCTGACCGAACGATTTTATGAAAAAATGTTCAACAGGCGAGTGAAAATTCAAGTGTTTATCTTTAATTTGCCATAAAGGACAAAGTCCTAGCTCTAAAAAGTCGGCAGTTATGACCTCTCAAAGTTGACTACTTTTGACCTATTTTTCAGAGCAATTTCCCCCCGCGAGGTTTTCCCGAAACAGGGTGTTCCATGGGCAAAGTAAGACAGGGATGCCAGAGGATGAAATGAAGTAAACAAAATTCTACTTAAAAAAGGGCCTTCTAGTCCTATTATTTTATGATTTGTGATCTTTCAAAAAGTCCAGTTTTTTGGCATTTTTTTACTAAAATCAGAAAAATTGTGTTTTTTGAAAATACCTCGTTTCCTGTCGAGAAAAAAATTAAACTAGACTCAATTCTGCGTAAAATGGGATAAAATAGTGTCCTAGCCTTAATAGGTCACAAGTTACGACCCTGTAAAGTGTACCCTTTTTGCATATAATCACCGGAGTGTATCATACCGGGTAAGTACGGCCATATTTGAAAATTTTTATGCAAATTAAGTGATTAGCACTAATTGCAAGTAAATAATACATACTTCTGTATTGATAAACAATTAATTGTTTATAACAAAACCATTTAAACAACTGTTTTTAGCACTCATTTTTACCATTTTTCAGTACTTTTGCGGCAAAAAAGTTATTATAATTTATTATAAATGTGTAAAATGCCTTTCGTTATTAATAAAAAATTAAGTGTTTATAAAAAAATTATTTAAACACCTGTTTTTAGTACGTTTTGATTGTTTTTGAGTATTTAATGGGCAAAAAAGTTATTATAATATATTCCAAATTTACCATATGCCTTTTTAATTATTAACAAGTAATTGTTTACAACAATGTCATTAAAACATGTTTTTTGTACTTTGCATCCTTTTTTCAGTACTTTGTGGCAAGAAAGTTATTCTAAATTATAATGAATATCGAATATACCTTATGTTAATAATAAAATAGTCATTGCTTATAACAAAATATTTATCTCAACAACTTTTCTGTATTTTATTATACAATTATCCTACAGACACTTGTAATTCGCCTTGAATGTCGCAAAATGTATTAAATAATTTATAAATTTTATCAATAAATTTATTAGTAACAAAAGGCATAATACACATTTATAATAAATTATAATAGCTTTTTGCGCAAAAGTACTGAAAAACGGTAAAAAAGTACTAAAAACAGGGGTTTAAATTATTTTGTTATAAACAATTAATTGTTTATCAATACAGAAGTATGTATTATTTACTTGCAATTAGTGCTAATCACTTAATTTGCATAAAAATAATCAAATATGGCCGTACTTGCCCGATATGGCACACTCAGGTGATTATATGCAAAAAGGGTTCTTTTTCCAGGGTCATAACTTGTGACCTATTAGGGCTAGGAAATTCTATTTTATCCCATTTTACGCAGAATTGTGTCTACTTTAATTTCTTTCCTTGGTCTTTCATTGGAGGATCAACAGGAAACGAGGTATTTTCAAAAAGCACAATTTCTCCGTAATTTTTGTATAACGCAATGAAAATGGTCCGTCCCCGCAAACATGAATTGTGAAAATTCTTTTTTTAAAAAAAAACCCCTTTGGCAATCGATCTATTCTAGAATTTTTTAGAGGTCAGACTCCGTCAAGTAGCTATTTAAAAAAATCGCGTCTGGGAATTATTCGGGGGAAAAAAAGCTAACGCTAGTACGGTAAAGCTGAATTGAACCTGGAAAACAGTTTTTGGTATCTTGCTTCTGCTCCTAGAAAAAAAGGTTTCAAACTCTAAAAATTGCATAACAACCTAACTCCACTTTTCTTAACCTTTAAATTTAATTTTTTAAATTAAATAACTTAATAAATTATCGTAGAATAAGTTATCTAACATGAAAATATTATTCTGCACATCAGCTTTTTAACACTCCATATATTAAAATGCAGGCATGAGACAGCTATGCTTGTGGCATGAAAGTTTTGTTAACAACTCACTTCCAAATTTTTTTGAGCCAAACCTTTTTAATGGGATGCGTATCTCGAATTTATAGAATTTTTTGGCAACAAAAACGATTTCGAAAATTGTAGAGGTTATTTTACCGTAACACCCATCATTTTAGTTTGCTGGCAACAGAAAAAAATCTTTCGAAATCAGCTGAAGGCGATATGAAGGACAGTAATTTTATAAAAGCAAAACTAATTCCTCGCACAAATTACCTCGTCAACAAAGAGCGTGTACGCCATCTAATAATATTTTCTCCGGGATACCTAATTCCGAGACATATTATCTATATGAAAATCATATTCTCCACGGCAAATTCTGTTTTTAAGCCAATTCTCTGAGACAGATGAAACTCGCAGTAAAGCGCATGAGCAATAATAAAACAGTATGGAGGCAAAACAATCTAAATTACGAGTCGTGCCCCCTCCGCTGTTAATTATAGTTGCTTGACATTCTCATTTCTTGTGAACGGAACAGCGGTTTCAGAATCCAAAGGTTCGTTAAAATGGCCGCGGAAGAGGTAATCTGACCCTTGATCCTGAGCGCATGTCCTTCATCCAGCAGGTTCCTTTGGATAGCGGTATTCAGGGCGAAGGTTGGCGCCGAGCGAATGTCGCCAACGAATTAATTAAAATTATACATCCGAAAAAATCGCCGACAAAGGCAAGAAGGGTGGAGAGATGGTCGCGTTCTGCGCGCGATATCTCGCATTGTTTTTGCCGGACGTAACCGGCGATACGGCCGTAGGTATAATATTTCAAAGTATCTGCCCTCTGCCTACCAAGCCTGGTTTTACAATGGAAGCAGCCATCTTCCGAGGGGCTTCCCAGTGGCCTATCAGAGACGCCGTTACCGCGAGGCGAATGTGAGAGATCATTTAGCATTTAGCATTCGTCGTTTGGCCGTTTTCTCTCTCTGCCAAAAAGGCAGAAGCGTTTCTGTAAACAAAGGAAAGGAACATTCTGCTATTCACAAAAGCGAGTTGCCAGCATCCAGAATCCTGATCAGGATTATGGTGAACGAGTAATGCTTATTATACGGAACCCTGCCTCAGAGCTCTTTACTTTTACTTCTCTTCTCTCCCCTCAACACCCCGTGGCTTCAGGGAACTAAAAATTGTAAAACCACCAGTTCTCAACTCCTTAAGGATTAGAGGCTGCACCCTTTTGTACTTTACATTTTTCCGAATTATTCCAAACCCATCTCGCACTACAACCTTAACTCGAGCTCGAAAAGAGGAGAATCTTCCTCTAGCTTGGCTTTGCGACTCTTTTCGTAAAAAAGCCAAGGCAAAAAATAACAAGAGGGATAGAATGAGATGAATTTCTTTGTTCCATGCCACAATTCTCCTTTTTACAAAGTCGTGTATAATATTTTAAGGTAAATTTTCTTTTTGCACTCACAAGAGGTGGACGCACTTTATGGATCATCTATTTTGATGGTACTCAAAAATTTGAGAATACATTCAAATCCATTAAGTATTTTTCTTTTGCCATTGGGAATTGCTTACGAGATACTAGAAATAAATAAATTTTATCAAATATATGCACAATTATGATAATTATTTTAAAAAATGATAGTTATTGTTCCATGTTAATTCGTTTTGACTAGAAGCTATTTAGGGTAAGAGAATCAATTCTTGGCACTTTAGTCCACTTATTGGTATGCCAAAAACTGAAGTGAATTTATTTAATTTTGGATCAATATTTGATTTCAGTGAATAACTAATATATGCATTATGCGTAAAAGTGATGGTAGAATTAAATTAATTAAAGCAAAACAAGCTGAACAGTCGTATTATCTAATCAATTAAAGAGATGTGCCAACAATTGGGGGGGGGGGGTGCCAAGAATTAGTGCTCTTACCTTAGCATTTGTCTAGGAGTAATTTTACGTGAATGAATAATGTTTACACAAAAAATTCTGCTTGTGCATTTATTGGTAAAATTTTTATTATTGTTAGTGAGTATACCTCGTTAACAAATGCCCAATCACAGGTGGCAAAATTATGCATAATCTATGCATAATGAACTATGGGTAGTCACTATGCAAAAAATTATGCATAAATTATGGATAAAATGTTGCAAACAAATGAAAACTAGTTTTTAACTGTTTCCAACATTTTGATAAATTCAGATTTATTGAATATGCATAATTTTTAGCATAGTGACTACCCCTAGTTCATTATCCAATAATTATAGAAAGGTTTATTTCGGTCTTAATATCGGTCTTAATAATAATTATTGGACCGTAAGACCGAAATGAACCTTTCTATAATTATTGGATATTAAATAACGGTCGAAGAAAGGAAAAAGAAAATTCCGGATCCATCCTGAGAATTGTTTTTTGTGATTACCATAGTTCATTATGTATAGATTATGAATAATTTTTCCACCTAGGATGGCTGTCAAAAAAAAGGGATTTGGATGTACTTTCAACTTTTTGAGTTCCATCAAAATCGGTGATTTATAACGTGTATCCTCTCCTTGTCTGCGATTTATTTTTAAGTTTAAAAATCGTTTTTAATCTCTTTCCCTTGATTTGTTTACATTTACATTTACAAATTTGTTTACATTTACATTAACATATTTGTTTCCATTTGCATTTACATTTACAAATTTGTTTACATAAAAAAAATTTGTTTGATCAAAAACAATTTAATTCAAACAAACTTTTTTTTATTCAAATAATATTTGTTTCAAACAAATGTTTTTTGACCCCATAGCAATGAAATTATATTTTTGATTTAAAAAAAATTTCTTTGAATGTAATAAACTTTTTGCTGAGTGTGGTATCTTATTTCACAGTGAAAATACGTTAGCTTTTAATATTTAGTGGAATAACATTTTTATACTGTAATTGTAGATCCTTTTAGACTTAGAATTGAATATTGAAATATCTGCATTACTCTAGCCAGAAAACTGTTGTCGCGTCATGATAATTTCGATTTAATACTCCCACTTTCTGTTTACATTACATTTGTTTTAAAAAATTGAAAAAATAACAGTTAAGAAACTTAAATGAAACATGAAGTACAATGCTTTTCAATCTGAATTTTCTTTCAAATATAAAAAATAAAGGAAAGTTAATGTTTCATTTATTTGAAAGAAAATTCAGTTTGAAAAGCATTGTACTTTATTTTCTTCCTAATGTAAATACATTATTGAAAATAAAAAACTGTTACTGTAAATAATTTAAAACTATTCACATTTCAAATAAATTAACAAAAATATAAATAAATGATCAATTGGAAAATTTAGGTAGTGGGATAATGGGGGGTAATGGATGGACCAAATGGTATTGTGTCTGTCGGTCTCCCACGGAGAGGGGGGTTTTCGAAATGTACTCTCTAAATCTGAATAAGTCAAAATTTTCACTGATTTCATTTAGTGACCCATTTCTAGCTAGTTCATCAGTGAATTTTAACTGAACTTCAGTCAATTCCACTGAAATTCAGTCAAAATTCACTGATAAATTAGCTAGAAATGGGTCACTGAATTTCAATTTTTTTCACTGAATTTCAATGTCAATTTCACTGAAATTCAGTCCAAATTCACTGATAAATTAACTAGAAATGGGTCATGGAATATCAATGAAAATTTTGACTGATTCAGGTTTAAAGAGTAAATATCCTAAAACGGATATACATGTAATCAATAAAAAAATATATAAAAAAATGATCAAGTAGTTATGTATAAAACTGCTGTAAAGACAATCGAATATATTCAATCACAGTGAAATATTATCCAGGGTTTTTTTAATAAGAATATAAATAAATAATCAAAAATACTATTTTTTAAATCGAACATATTTTTAACAATTGATGCGAATACGAAAACAAATTTTTTTATTTTTTATAACAAGAAAGTAAACTAAGAAAAACGTAAGACCAAAAATGCCTTGAATGTAAGAACGAAAGACGAGAAACCATATCAATAATGACTGGTATCACTGTCTTCAGAGTAATTTTTTAAAAATTCGAAATATTTTGGGTTATTTTATGTAAAAAAAGAGAAAAGTTGCGACAAAATGGCGTGTCTTCGTCTACAGCCTCCGTCCGACGGCGCGCGATTCATCCTTTTGCCGTTACTCACGCAGTTTCCTGATATTATTTCACAATTCAAAAAGAAAAAAATTTTAAAAATTAGTCAGAATTTATCACAAAGGATTAGATTACATGAAACATTAATAAAAAATTGGAAAAAATTTGTAAAAGTCACGAAATTATAAAGTTTGAAGTGCAGAATACGCATTTGGTCGTCCAGAATTTTTACAAAATATCTAGTGCAGTTGTTTCCAATTCTTTTCCAATAATTCTTTTGTTAATAGTATTGTTAATAGATTTGCTTTTCAATTCTTTTGTTATTTTATAGAAATAATTGTGCAGTTTTTTCCAATTCTTTTCCAATATTTTTTTGTTACTTTATAGAAATAATTGTGCAGTTGTTTCCAATTCTTTTCCAATATTTTTTTATTACTTTATAGAAATAATTGTGCAATTGTTTCCAATTCTTTTCCAATATTTTTCTGTTACTTTATAGAAATAATTGTGCAGTTGTTTCCAATTCTTTTCCAATAATTTTTTTGTTATTTTATAGAAATAATTGTTTCTGTATCATACAGTGAAGGAAAAACAATATTTTTTAAGATGAAACATTAAAAATAACAATAACATTTTTTTAAATGGGCTTTATTCTATTTTTTAATGCTGAATAACGAAAGCTCAACTATTTCGATTTAATCTCACATTGAACTGAGAGATAAAATTCCATGAACAAATTTTAACACGGGAAGAATGTGAAGAAGGTATAATTTCGAAAACAATTCGACAATGTGAGACTTTTGTCATATTTCTACATAAATGGCTGTATTGAAGTTTATCAAATTTAGATAGAATTATCAATGTACACAAAATTAATATATAATTTTTTATCTTTAATATTTCGGTACCTACGTGTTTGGCAGAAGCTAGTGATGCACTTTAAGGCAAGAAAATCCTAATCTTGCTTCATGTCGCTCGAAATTTCGAGAATATTTTTAACTAAGATTTTTGAATAGTCAAATGTTTTTTATGTTTTTTTCGAGAGTCTTACTTTTTACAACATGAAGTAGGGTGAAAATGTTTAGGTAACCATGGTAACATAAAGATTAGTGCCATTCTATTGAATGGCACTAATCTTTCTGCTACCATGGTTACCATTTTTTCAAGATTCTTGATAATGACAAGACAACATGGAGACAAGCTTTTGAAAGACGAGATCTCGTGTGAATGCAACATTAGAAGAAACATTGACACCAAGAAGAATTTAATAAATATTATGATGAAAGAAATGTTTTTTTGTTCCCAAAACATTTTTTGGGAACTGAATATCGAAGACAAGACTTGTCATGAGAATAATTTCTTGTTACTATTACCTCCGAATTTACTCAGCATTGTTCTTTCTACATATAAATTAGAGGGTCGCAACAAAAATTCATTTTGAACTCGACGAGGCGAGTTGTTATTTTCGATAACATTTTTGCAAGGCGTAATACCAGGGGAAAGTAATTAGAGTAAATTCAGAGCTTCCCGAGGACCCTTCCAGTATCACAAAATGGCGGCGTGGAACCGCCCTTGCAGAAAAAATTAGGTCTCCTTCCGTTACCTCGTAAAATTTACATAAAAAGCCGAGCTCGTTCGACCGAAAATCGGAAGCCCTTTCTTCTTTTTTCCTTCCTGTTTTTTAATTACTATTTTTAAAAAAACTCCCTCCAACCTGTTTAGAATTAATTACCTTCGAAGTAATTACCGAAGAGTTTTGCATGTTAGAAGGCTAATAAAGTGTTTCAAAGTTGTAAATTGCAAGAGTTTTATCAAACTAACAACGTTTTATGTTCACCGCTGGCCAAAGAAAGCAGCGAATTTTTCGCCATTGTAGAGGATACATGAAAGAAATTGGAATATATTTTTGGCGGAAAGGTACCCTTATCCACGTGTACCGAATACATCAGATGGAACGGCTAAATCAGTGGCATTGTTCGATTTCACCTTTTGAAACCTCCGTACTTGAGTGAACGTAATCCTTCCCGTCAATCCACCGGGCATTGAGCCAATAACCTAAACAATTTTCAATTACGTCAAGAGATAAAGAGAGAATCCTGTGGGAGGAGTGAAAGGAGGAAAAGAGAGGCAGAGAACCACACAACATTCTCGTTAAATTCGCCTCCTCTGACAACCAAACAGACGCTCGTTTCTACACGTTCTGACCAATCCTCGAGCATCAGTGCCCTTCTCCCATCCAAAGAAGCAACCCCTTTCCAAGCAAACGTACCCTCGTCGTCGAAACATCCTTCTCGCCCTTCATTCGACCTTCCAGCATTGACGCGTTGGAGGGTAGAGAGATGGAGAATCGATAAACTACAAACTCCCTACGCACCATGATACTAAACATATTTGAGAGTCACTCCCGAAAAGTGAGAGTGGATCTGAGACAGACACC
Organism: Euceroptres primus; assembly: GCA_037177015.1. Lineage (NCBI taxonomy): Eukaryota > Metazoa > Arthropoda > Insecta > Hymenoptera > Figitidae > Euceroptres > Euceroptres primus. The sequence continues at coordinate 25,712 of JBAGKK010487052.1, forward strand.
AATTGAAGGGGTAAAAATCAATTCTGGCCTTCAGAACGACCCTGTAGATCCCGAACTCCCTGAAAGCTCCGGTTTCCTCCAGCCTCCACCTCCTCCAGCCTGTTTAACGTACCGGCGATATTTTTTTTCACCCTCGTAAATATTCCCTTCAACCAGGCATATTAGCAACCAGTACGTTCTTGGCAAGGAGCCGCTGCCACTGACAGGACATTCATATTAGCGAACCACCGCCACGTACGTTCTTTCTCCTTCTCTTCCTTTCCAACAGAAACCAAACTGCCTGGTCCTAACTCCAAACTGTTGATGCTAATTTCAACGACAGGTGCTGATAACTCAAGGGCTATCAACGACTTCGAACCCTTTGTCTTCAAGATACCAGCATCCGGCTTTCCTTCATTGAAAACTATTGGGGAATGTTACTGTGTTCTTTCTCAATTATTCTCTTCATTCTTAAAATTATGCTGCTTGCGTTAATATTAATGACTGATTAATTAACTAATGTCTGATTACTTATCTTCTTTCACAAAATTAAACTGGTTGCGTTAATAGTAATGACGGATTAATGAACTAATGCCTGATTAATTCATTATTGACTGATTAATTCATTAATGACTGACAGGCAAAATTATACTGGTTACTTAATAGTAATGACTAATTGATCAACTAATGCCTGATTAATTATCTTCTTTCTCAAAATTATACTGGTTACGTTAAAAGTAATGACTGATTAATTAACTA
>JBAGKK010487063.1:0-16250 GCA_037177015.1 Euceroptres primus
CCGAGCCCGGCCCATAATCCAGCGATGAGTGTAAATATTAAGTGTCATTACCTGCTACTGCACTAGGTACTGGAAGTAATTTTGTTTTAAGATTTTCTAGTTATATCACTGAATTCAGCAGCTTGAAATCTTTAATAAAACCATGTTTCACCATCATATACTCAAAAATATGATTTTTTGAGGCTATGTCGAAAACCAATCGTGAAAGGTGCTATTTTGACCTCGGATTCGGATTCGGCGTCTCAAAATACACTGAAAACCCGATTTAATGCTGGCTTCGGCGGTTGCCTCAATGGCCTTGGCACTAAAGCGAGTGACTCTAAACGTAAACAAGTCAGGATCGTATGAACTATTATTTCTGTTTGATTTTTGTCACGAGTGAAAAATATTTTTTAAATATAAGTTTAATTTAACATCTACTTTACTGATAACTTTGATTTAGTTATTATTTATGAATTATTACACATAACACATAACCAGAACACTCAAAACGAACTGATACGAACCGATGCTGACCGACGCGTAGGCTACTGCGTCACTATTGCGCACTTTGTTGCTACACTACCGCTGAGCTCCGAGTTCAACTTTCCTCGTCCCCTCGGACCCCTTGCCCAAATTTGAATGTGTTAGTATGTATAAACTGCTTCCTGGAAGCAGTATTTCGCTCGGCAAAGAACCGCGCGTTCAGTGTACATAGAAATACATGTGTCTCGTCAAAAGTACCAGACTTTTTTTTGTGTGGCTTTGTTATTATCTCTAAGGGGTCTATTATAAAAGGTAGCAAAAACGTTAGAATTCCTTGACCATTCAGCCGCTTGTCTTATTAAGTCCACATTAACGCTCTTTCTACATGCCGCCGAAGTAGATGCGTGTCGTGTACTGTAGACCGAAAAAGTATTAATATCAATACCGCTTTCTTTAAACGTTAATTTTATCCAGCAACTGATGGTTCGTGAACTTGCTGGGCGATGCGGTGACTTATACGTTAAGAGTAGGGTGTCTTCACCCTTTCCTCTGAGAAGTTCAGTTTTGCTTATAAAAGCCTGTATCATGGTTCCAACACATAGTTTGGGTTGTTCTCGGAAAAAGGGGAGATACAACATGGGCTGTTCTCTCCAGACCTTGGAAGTTTTCAGTCTCGCAGGGATGTAAATCTTGACTGATTCGCCTAAAAACTTAATATTAGGTAATCTGATGCTTGCTAAGGTTTGCAGGCGTTGAGCAGTTGCTAAGGCTATGAGGTTGACAAGCTTTTTTAACGTCGTCTCTAAGTTTATGTCTGAGTTCGGCCTTTCATTAGACAAATAACGCAGAACGGGATCGGGGTCCCAAATATCGTTATATCTGGCTTTAGGAGGTTTGAGGACAGAGTGTCCTTTACAAAATCTTTTGACAATCGGATTACTCCCTAGATCGCAAGCTAATATCAGCGATAAAGCTGAACAGTATGTGTTCATAATGCCGTATGATTTAGCAGCTTCTGAGACAGATGTTAAGAATTTTAGTACATCAGCTACCGGAGCGTCAAAGGCTGATATCTTATTATCGTGGCAGTATTTCCACCAAAGACGCAGGGATTTCTCGTACTGCTGGTATGTGGTGTCGGATAGTGAAGCGAGGATCGTTGGTAAAGATGATTCTGGTACTCCTTGCCTGATAAATGTTTGCCGGACAACCTCCCTGCAGCCAGGATAAGCTTCTTCGCTAGCGGATGTTTCTTCCTAGGGGGACAAGAGAGTAGATTAGAGTGTGGTCCAAAATACAAGATTTTGCTCGATAATAAAGCTTTGAATAGGGGAAACCAAAACTGGGTAGGCCAATAGGGTATGACGACTAACCCTTCTGCATTATCGGCAATAATTGTCTGTAGGGTTTTCTTGAATAATAGAAAATGATGGGAAGGCGTAAAATTTATAACAGGCCCAGGAGGGGTAAACGCGTCCACGGCGCGGCATACGAGTTTGGGTCCTGTTTCCACGAAACGAATTTTTGGCATTTGGTGTTCCCACTTGAGGCAAACAGGTCTACATCGAAGTCACCGAAAGCTATTTTTATTTTGTCATAGGCCCAAGGAGTCAGTTCCCACTCGGTTTCGCTTGGCAAGGTACGCGATTCGCGATCGGCTACTATATTTTCGCGCGATGGGATGTATGATGCAAAGATCCATATGTCGCGATCCTGGAACCACATCCATATTTCCCTACATAGTCCACCAAGTTTTGGGAATTGAATGCTACCCATCTTGTTTATATAGGAAATCGCGGTTGTGTTATCTATTTTTAGTAATATGTCGCATAACCGTAGATCTTTAGCGAAACATTTCAACCCGATGAAAGCTGCCAGAAGTTCCAAATAAATAATCTGTAAAAATCTCGATTTCAAATTTTTGGGGACTAATAGGATTACTAGTAACAAGGATGTTTTTGATCCACCAGTGAATGTCGGGTAATACCAATGATGGCATGGGTATACGCTTATCGAAATTTCCTTTTTCTCTTAGTAAGGATAAGAACTTTTCCCTTTATAGTTTTTTGGCGTAAAGGGGCCCATATTTAACAGCTGGACATGCAGCCACTTAGGTACCTACAAAGTTCGCCAATTCTCTAATTTTGAAGTTTTTAGTTATTAAATTTTTGTGCCTTTAGTAATATTTTTTGCTTCTTATCTTGGGTTAATTCTGTCCTCATTTCTTGGGTATTCCAAATGAACCTTAAGAATTTTGCAGAATTTGAGGATTCAGATTTAGATTTTTCTTCGTTAACAAGGAACCCCAAACTTTCCAAAAGGTGACATGTGGCCTGAATATTACTAATGCATTCTCCTTTAGATCTGCCGATCAATAGAAAATCGTTTAAATAAACAATGGAGAAAAAGGAGGACGATCTGAGCCTTTCTACTACGGGTTTCAAAAGCTTCGTAAACACATACGGTGTTATACACAATCCAAACGGTACGCAGGAAAATTCGTAGGTTACCCCTTTAAATATGAATCTTAGGTATTTCCTATACGTCTCGGCGACTGGGATCATGAGGAAGGCGTCGGTCAGGTCTATAGTTGCTAAAAAGGCATTTTTAAATAGAGTTCTAGTGGTAGTTTTCCTATCTTCAAGCTTAAAGTGGGGAGGGTTGAGAAATGTATTTAATTTTTTCAGGTTGAAAATAAATCGTTTTTCTCCCATTAGATTTTTCGTTTAAAAAATATGGAGAGATAAACTGACCCTTCACTGGTTGACAACTGACAACTGTCCCTTTTTTGACCAGCATATTAATTGCCCTTGAAGTTTAAATTACGAGAATGAGATTCTCCTCTGTAAGATGTTCCTTTTCTGTAATAGTTTGCTCCTTGGTTGTATGCAGATTGAGCTGGTTTCACGATATCCTTGCCAATTTTTTCCGCAGCTCTTGTCGACTTTAGGCCCTCTGAGGAGTTTTCTCCGAAGAGGAGTGTGCCGACCTCGCTGTCATCTGCAACATTTTTGACCACTTGGTCCAATCCTGAGAGGATAAATGATCTTCGTACAATAGATAATTTATAGTGGAGACAGTCAAGATTCCTCCAGAGTCCGCGAAAAGGCCTATCAATCGAGAAGAGTTCGATTCGTCCCTTTCGGTATTTTTTAAAAGTTCCATCAGGCCGTGACCCAGGGCTATGATACCTGCACTAAGTTGGTTTTATGAAGTAACCTGGTAGTTATCTTTTTTGAGTCCGGTCTGACCCATGACTGATTTTATCTCCGGGTTCAGTTTTGGGGCTTGGAGCATTTTACAGTTTATTGGCGTTGGATATTTTTCCAAGAGCTCCTTCTTTGGGTCTTTGGAAAGTCCTGCTTTCAGGATCTTAGTCCATACTTCCGAAAGTGACGCATGAGTTTCGGGGCCAAATTTGGCATTATCGTCAACATTACCTAAATATTCAGCGTTTGAGGAGTCAAATTTCTGTTCTCCTTACTTCCTGGTGATTCATGTCGACGTGGTGAATTTCTCGAATTTCGCTCACCGTCGTTTTGAGTGTTTTGACCATGGCGTGACACACCTCGCAGGTTAAGCTCGTCGCCCTTTTTAACTTTTTTAGTATTTCTAGGGGTAGGTGTTCTACCATGTGATAAAGATCGAGATAAGGATCGTGAGCAGCGGCGATTATTATGACGCGACGAGACTCCAGGGTCTCGTTTATCGTCATATTTTCTTTTTTTCGAGCGCGCTGCTTTTCTAACCTTTTTCTGCAGGTGTGTTACTTCCTTGAATAGGAAGTCAAGGTCCGCGTCGGCTGACCTTTTTCGATGTCATTTGTCACTCCTATGTCTTTCACGGCCCATTTTTGGGTAGAAATTCCTTGGAACAATCAATAATTTTATTTTGTTCGTTGAAACTATTTTTCACGTATGAACAGAATCGCACAGAAAAACGTAATCGCGATATGACCGCCGCGACGCCCCCGGACGGTGGAATCCTGAAAAACTTGGCGCAGACTAAAACTGTGGAACCGTGCAACTAGCGTTACTACATTTGATCTAGGAGGTCGAGACGACGTAGCATAATTGAGTTGAATTCCGAATTTCAGATATTTTAACAGCGGATCATTTTCAAAAATTATTTTGTTTTGGAAAAAACCTTAAAAATGTTGAAAATATGAAAAGCAACATTATCACAAAATTCTTTACAAATTGCTTAATTCAAGAGTTTAAAATTAAAACTGATGCAAAAAAATGTTGCGCTTTCATCATTTTATATTTGCTCAAACCAAATAAAAATTATCTTGTCTGCTAATCTTATAATTTATTCATTGTATATTGAAGCAATCTGTAGGGAAATAAACATTTGAAGCAAACAAAAATGTCTGGAAGTAGGCAATAAACAAAATATAGGGCGAAATTCTCAAATAAAAGTTAGTTGAAAATTCTTTAACTGAAAACAAAAAAATTGTTTTATAAAATAATTCAAATTAAGATAGATTAAATAAAGGAGTGAATATATTTTTTCAATAAAAGCAAGTTTTTAAGTCTTCCTTTACATTGTGTGAACAAACCTAACACTTTTATGTAAGTCAATAATAGTTATGTCAAAGGCAAACAACAAATTATTGAGTTTGTTTAGGAAATGCTTGATTCCAGGAAAAGAAATATTTTTCTGATTCTGGGAAAGAAATTACTCTGATGATATTTAATCATATTTATCGTGCAAAATCCCAGCATTAAATTTGTCTATTAAAAATCAATAAAATTCTAATTAATTTTCGATTTAGAACCCATCATTTAATCTTAGAACCCATCTTTTAATCCCTGGCTTCTAGGAATTAAAAATTCCCAATTTTGATAATGACTTATATTTTTTAAATTTTGGTTTTATTTCGATTTCAGTTTTAGTTCCTGACTTAAATTTCTCGAATATATTTCCTAGTTCTAAGGGAAATTTAAAGAATTCATGTATCTTTGTGAACTTTTCTAACAAAGTTCATGGTTATAACTCTTCGAAGCACTCACAGATAAACGAGTGGTTCTATTAAAGCGATTACCTCGTTAAGGCATTGTCTCCAAGAGTAGTGAGTCGCTGTGTACAAAAGTACATATAAACCGAAGAAGCTTTCGCCATTTACAAACCTTCAAAAAACCCTGCTCTAAAATGTCACAATAGATTAATAATCCACTGAAAAAATTACTGGTAAATTGTGTCTACCATATTACTAAATTCAACAACAACATAACCAAATTCACAAAATAATTTTCTATTTTTTTTTTTTTCATCTGGCGTACAGAAAAAACAAAACGACAGAGACGAGCTTAAATAAAAAGCAAACATGAAAGCCAAGATTTTGCTGGGTCTTTTTTGAGTATTAGAGTATTATGAGTTTTTTGGTATTAGAGATATTTTCAAAATATACTTATTTTAAAAATGCTTTTGATTCATAAAATAAGATTATGATCCTGAAATAAATGCAAGATAACAGAACAATGTTTCGAATATAAAATAATTATTAGATAATAAGATTTCATTTCTATTAGAAAAGAATGATTAGATAAAAAATAAAAGCAATGAGAGATGATACTTGGATTTTAAGATAAATTGAAATTGAATTTGTAATGGGATAATAGAGTGAAGAGAAGAAATAGATTATTTGATAAACGTTGTGTTTTTAGATCTCAGAGGAAGCGAATGGTTTGACTGGAAGCTATTTACCTAGTGAATATCGAACGCACTTCCGATACAGTGATAAACGATGAGACCACCCACGGACCACTTAGTATATGTTCCCTGGAGGTAGTACAAGAATAGTTTGCAAGCAACGCATACGGAATACCGTCAATAGCTTATTGCCCCCTTTACAGTAGAACAACTCAGTTGCTTTAGTTATAATCGTCAATTGTAAATAAATTAGAGGTGCTAAATAGATTCATCACAAAGAACTCAAATTACTTGCTTGCTTACAGAAACCCTAATTGGATCCAATGAAAGTTATTCAAATGAGAAACTACAACGAATATCTATCTAGCTTTATCCAGTCTTCAATTAATACCTTACTATTTACACTTTAATTTTAATTTTAATTTCCTGCCTCAATCTATAATTTCTATCAATAAATACTGATGATTGATAAATATCATAAGCAGGTCAAAAATTAAGCGATTTATTGCATTTCCAACGATTTGGACTAGTTTAAGGGTCGAAAATGACATGAGGGGAGCGAGAAAGGGCAAAATGAGAGGATGAGACTTCAAAAAGGCCAATTGTTTTTGGACCCCCCTAATAAGTATTAATTACTTTTTTATTAAATTCTGACACATATTTTGGTCCAGTTTTTTTAATGAAACTTAATTATCTGAGATTGTAGATTTTTATCAGAAGCTCTAATATACTAGAATGTAAGTTTTGTTTTATTTAATTTTAGCTTCTGTGTTTGAAGACTTTTATTATATTTATTCTAATTCAAAGATTAAAATTAACTCTTTTAATTTTTATGAATTCGTAGCTTTCGGATTTGATTTTTTAATTTTATTTATATTTTAGTTTCTGATCTTGTGAAGATTTTATAGTGTGCACGAGATATGTTCATATTCGTAATAATTCAAATAAACCTTATCTTCTAAGTTTTTTTTCCATCGCGATCGCGATATCAGATCGCATCCATATCGCATCGCATCAGTAATTATGAATTTCCTCTTATTATTATTAGACAATTAAAAAATAAAGACTCGCAGACTAAATTTCTTCCACATTCTACTTTCTGTACTCGTCCTAAAAATTTTAAATATGAACTGCCAAATCACAAATAGTATTAGTAGTGAATTATTTCATTATTTTCGTGACTTACTATTTGGCGCAGTCAATTAGCTGGTACTCATTACTCCTCTCGAAGCTTTGTTGAACGCCTCTATCCTTCCAAAGTTTTTCAACGATTTCATAAAACTCCTGAAAAAATAAAATTTCATTAGTAAATTTGATAAAATAAATTGTGTTACTAATTTACAAAAACTGGGTCAAAGTTTCCTTTACAGATCCCATAGATTCATCAGATCTGTACAATATTTAAGAGTTATCTGTCTACTTATCTTACAAAATGTCTAAAATTAGGATAAAAATCGCTCAAGATTCTAAGGTCAAGTCAATATTAGTTCCTGATAAGATAAGACAGACCGGTAAGAAGTTATTTCAACTCAAGTCAGAAAATTACTTGCAGAAGGAGGAAAAATATGGTCCAAGCTTGTTAATGATGGCACAGGGAAATTTCTCAACTTTTTAAAATTATCATTTACCAATTAACACAATTATTAACAAATATTACATGTACCAAATCAATTTATACAATTATTATCAAATATTAAAATGATTGATTAAAGATTAACGAAACTTGAGGAGATCCTGACTGTATTAAATAGTGTAGATTTAAGGTGATCAATTTGGATTCGTGAAAGGCTTAATTAGTTGATGCAATTAAAGCAAGAGCTGTAGTCTCACAGAACAGGTCAATGAATATCGATTGCTGAGTCTTTCGAATCAAGACCTTGGCAACAAGAATTCTCAGAGCAAGCCCCTCAAATGTTCCATCAGGAAAATGACTACATTTCTGGGAATTTTGAACCTGTGTGTTTTATCAGATTTTAATTAATATAATAAAATATATTAAATAAACATTTTCCAAATAATTGTAATAAATTTTTAAGGTTTCATTGAAATAAATATATCTTTAAAAATAAGCAAAAAAAGAAACAAAAAAGTATTTTTTAAATTGCTAATATACAGGGTGGACACGTAATGGCTTACATACATGGAGAAAAATCACTGACATTTTCATTTTCCCTGGTCATTAGTTTACAATAATTTAAAAAGGCTTTTTGAAATGCTTTTTTTATTTAAATTTCCTCCTAACAGGAAATCCATGACTTTTACAAAACATCTCTGACTTTTTCTGTCCAAACAAATTTTTTAAATTTTTAATCCTATTTTGAATTTTGTCTCAGTAAAATTTCATATTGAAACCCCTAAATATAGGTTTTTTTTTGTTTCAAAAGTATTGATTGAATTCTTTATTTCGATTTTGGAAAGGAATCCCCTTAATGAATCTTCGAATGGAAATTCCAGGAGTATGAGAGTGTACTTTTGCGGTGGTGTCACGCTTGATGGGGCATTGACAAAATTTCGTCAACCAACCGCTAATTACTGAGTAAATGTGTCGTTATAGGCGTCACCGAGGATTAAGCAGCGCTTCCAGCGAAACGAGAACGCGTTTGATATTCTATTTTCAGGTCATAAAGTCTATGACGCGAAAATATAATATGCAAGTACATATTCAAATTCCCCAAAAGATGTAGTTTCGGCTGTAGGCCATTTTTTCCTTCCTTCGATTTTTCAAACTCGATCAAAATTTTAAAAAAATATAATGCTACCTGAGGAATCCTTAAATTAATTAATTAATTTAATAATCCCTAATTTAGTTTTCATTTTTTTAAGTCCTCTCAAATTAAAAACAATATTCAGAATTCATTGAATACATTCTTATTGGAGAATTAAAAGTCGAGTTTGGCTAGAGAAAAGTTTTCTTTTTACCTCAGAACAAATTTGGAAACCTCGTTGCTTATCAAAGGAGGTAAATAACCTGAGTCTGAGTCATAGCAAGTGAATCTACACGGGTCAATGTCAGCAGAATAAGTTGAAGTTTAGATTTAGACTCTCACAATTCGATTAATTTTAGATTTAGGATCTGTTTCTTACGACTAAAATAGAAAGTTGGAAGTAACGTTGAAAATTATCATAAGTAAAAATTAGGATATTAAGATCCATCAGAATAGGTTTTTTAACTTCTGTTGAAGAAAAGCGAAAATTGAAAGAAAAAAATTATTTAAAACAAAATGAAATCATGTTTATAAAAGTCTCTTAATTTCCCAGCCTCGTAAATTCAACGCTTGAAAGCAGACGATGCGGAATAAAACTTGGCTTAAGTATTAAGATGAAACAGTTGCAGATTCTTATTGTTAGAATCCAAAGTTTCTGGTAAGTAATCAATTATGAGACGAGAAAATAGAAAACGAAATTTCCAGAAAAAACAATTACAAATGAAAGATCTGAAAGAATTTAATTTAATTTTCCTCCAAATAAAAAATTAGCTGTGAGGAAAATAACATTCAGTTTTGAATCAAGGAAGACTTCAACAAACGTAACAATAAATTAATAATTCTGTAGCATCAGAACTAACAATGGATGAATTAATTACTAATCATCATGAATGATTAAATGGAAATTGCGCTCGCCATGTAAATTTCACATAATTATTAATTTCCCAGAAATTATTCTGGATCAAGTGGAATCTCGACTACTACCTCATTAAATCCTGATTTGCACTACTTAGGTTGAATCTCGATTTGAACATGAATTTGAATCCTATGTAGAGTTGTAACATGAATTAACAAGAGATGACTGGTGGCTGACGAGTTTAATAACCGGTACGTGATTTCCGCGACATAAGTAAGTGGTTGAAATCTCAATTAGAAATCCGATTCAATTCAATTGGTAGCGCGGTAACTGCTGATCGATGGCGTTCCTCAGTAATAAGGGACATAACGCGATATACGTGGGATGAGTATGTGTAAAGGTAGCCAACTCGTTGAATGACGCAAAACATGAGGATTATTTTGTCGCAACGACTTTATTTCAAGTCACAACATCATGGCGATTCAAACTCTTTACGTTTTTGCAAGTAAATAAAAAATATCTTTACAATAAGGAATTTGCATTATGTCAAAAATTGGAGAAATCGAGAAACAGTAATTGCATCTTGTAAGGGAAGTTAAAATGAGATAATATTGTGAGATAAGTACATCAATTTATTTTATTCAAATAAATCGTTTGTTTAAAATAAATAAATAATTTGTTTTGCCGAATAACAAAGATATATATATATATATATAATATTCGATTTAAACAAAGGATTTGTCTGAAAAACAAATTTTATTTGACTCAAGCAAAATTTGGTTAATTCAAAGAAAAAGTTTGTTTAAATTAATTTAAATCAATCAAATCGTTTTCTCAATGTTCTAAAAATGGTTCAATCTAAATTTCCTCAAATGATCTCCCAAGATTCCCATCCATTGAAAATTGACATTCTTGATTTAGATTTTGGAGAAAAAAAATTCATAACTGTTAAGAAATATGTATGCGATATTATAAATTGCTTATTACTGGAGTTTAATCATTTTTTTTTACTAAAACTAACATAATTTGTTACTATACAAGATATTTAGATATAAGTAGATATGGCCAATAAGTGTTATGAACAATCAACGATATTGTTGCAGAATCATGCGAAAGCAAGTATTTATTCTCGAACTAGAGCTAATCTTTCTGTAGAAATCAACCTTGAATAATTTATGGTTCATGCTTGAAATCAAACTGCACTCGTGCCAAATAATCTTGACACAATGTTACTTTATACATGCACAAATGCGACGCTAACGACGTTCTAAAAAACAAATCTGACTTCAGAAGTATCCTTTCAATTCATTGAATCAAATTTCATGAATATTATGACGATTTATTCTTACTAAATTCCTTACAAGAATAAGGAGATTCAAGAAATTTAATATCAAGTGAAATTGTAATTATTATAAAAATACTATTGTCATGGAACTTTTGATAAAAAAGATTGTTGAATTCCAACTTTTAAAGCAAATGGATTTTCTTTACAAATAAGGTTTTAGTTGTAAAGAAGTAATTTTCCTTTCTTTATTTTTTGGGCGAGAAGTACTGATTAAGTTTGCTTTGTAAAAAACCTTATTATGGGATTCCTTTTCGATAAATAATTGAAATTTCAATTTATGTTTTATTTTTATGTTCTTCCATCCTTTTTTTATTATTTTAAAATTCGATCTTTAAAAATGTTTCAAAGAAATTCAAAAGATATAATTCTCAAATAATGCTGAAATATTAAAAGATACTTTAATAAATTTGTGGTAATAGAGTTGCAAAAACTCTTAACAGATCCTTTGAAAAGTAAAATCCATATTATTAAAAAAAAAACCCTACAAAAGGATTTGACTGCAAAAAAATATAAAAAATACATTTTACAATAATTTTATTGTTAGTTTTATCATGTATGAATTAATAAGACCTCGCGGTGTTTAAAGGCACAGCAATTTCTCCAGTAAATTAATTTTCTCGATCACAAGGCAGAAACGATTCTAGAGTTTCCCCCTGCAGGAGGTCTTAATTACTAATGCATGAGAAACAAATACCGATCGATATTTTACATTCCAAAAATAGTAAATTGAACCTATAGTTTGTTTCATCAGTGCGAATCACTCCTTTTGTTCTAAGATAAAAACTCAAATTTCTCATAATCAAATAATTTCTACTTGTTTACAATTACATATTTATTTACTTCTTTGTTATAGTTTTCCAAGTAAAATATAAAACTTATTGAAATTTAAATTATTTTTTGTCTTCCATTAACAGTGTCTTTTTATTTTTTTTAAATTTCAACAAATTTTATATTTTACTTGGAAAACTTTTTATTATTTTATTTTTTATGTTCTATTATTTTGTGAAATATCTGATATGTTCATATATTGATTTTTACGAAAAAGTTAATTCTCTTCTTTTGTTCAGTTCATCGAAAAGGAACAAAAAATTGTAGGAATATTCAGGAATAAGAATCGAGTTCTTCTACCTAATTTGCCTGACTGAAGCTTCCTCTGGAATCAGAAAGTGGTTGGCAGAAAGCACGCAATTGATCTAGGCGTTCCGGGGCATTGAATCTGAATGTCTGAGATCTCTGCCTCAGATGTCAGAGCATTAACGTTCTTTCAGCATCGAAAACATCCAAGAAACGAATAGGTGACTCACCGAGGGATAATCGAAGTCAGGGGAAGACGAGACTTCGAGGATATATTCAACTCTACTTTGATTCGCAGGATCTTCTAACGTCACAGGCGGCGTTAACGTGCTCATAGCACTCGTTATCGTCTGCAATCAAATAATTCCGTCATATTTCATTAATTACCTTTTTTATCTATTTCACAAAACTAAATTATAAACTACTGCAATTAATCTCTAGTCTTTAACCTCAAATACACCATCAAAAATTGCCCAAAATAATTTAGACTAATTCCAACAAATCCAAATTGAATTAATTAGGAGTCAGTTAAGGAGTCTTAGGCGTTTTTCAAAAAGATCACTGACGGCTCTGAAACTTGGAGATTATCTGAATAAAGTATGCCAAATTCATTTGGAAAAAAGAAATACTATTGTTGACGACGTCATTTTCGAAAAAATCGTTACAGAAAAAGTGTCAGTTTAACACGTAGTCTTATGGGACTCTTGAGCAAACTCGACTAAACTCCGGGACAAAATCACGAGTCCCCATAAATCAAATATGTACTAATACTTTCGGTAACGAGGAAGCTATTAGTTTCATTAAAACAAGGGGTTGACGACTTCAATCAAGAGAAAATTGCGAGAAAAGTACAGAAGCGCTTAGGTGAAATTAATTAATTTTTACTATCGCTTTTTTTAGGCGACTTTTTCGCGATTTCTTACTCTTCTACTTAGATGGGACTATAATACGTATAATTATCAAAAAAATAAGTAGCAATAAGCATTCATATAAAACGTGCCCCCACGGTGCCCCTCACTTCATACAACACCAAACGCCCAAGCCTCCTTAAAATAAACAAAAACTATTATTCTTTTATTTTATTTGAGTTTTCGTTGGATTAATGTGCAAGTTAATTGTCGGTAAAGAGTTTTTTTTTATCAAAATATAAAAGTTTCAAAGCATTATTTCTAGATATGAGTTTTGCATCATCAAGGAAGTTTTGTACTTGTACTGAAAATTAAATAAAAAGAACTATTTCAACAAACGCAGTTTTAAGTCTTTAGAATAAAAACAAAGCTCTAGTACTTACATCTTCCATTGTCTGGAAAATTAATTCTGTTTCGTAATGTGTTAACAATATTGATAAGCTGTATTGGCATAAGATTACTAAACAAATAATATTTGAAAAAAACTTTTAAGTTACTAAAATTTATTTTAGTAATAATTGTACTCAAATTACCTGAATATATGTACTTGACAAGAAAAACTGTTTACCTACAACCGTCAAACACGATCATTTGTAAGCAATGTGTTCCGTCTACTTCAGAATGTGATACTATTTTTAGCTGCCTGGCAGTGGCGTACTCAGGATCTTCTTTAAAGATTAAATATTTTACTGACTTACAATAATTTTTCCTTTTTATTAAAAAAAATCAAATATAAAAATCTAATTTCATTCAATGTCCAAAAAAATCTTCTATCTGAAGCTTTCCATTTCATTCTTTTAAGAACAATAATCATAATCAATACTTATAGACGCCACTGCTATTCTTCTTTATTTAAAAATTATATTTTAAATTTCCAAACTTACCAAAATGGCGTCCCTAATGTTTTTCTTGATATCCTCAATTTTTTGTCGTTTTTCCCTAGAAAAAAAAAGAAAAATTGCATATTAGTATATAGTAAGAAAGGTTTATTCATGAAAAGAAACATTTTATATTCAATTATTGATTATTAAATTTATGAATTAGAAAAATGAGACCATTTCGCCTCTTTCAAATTTGAATTCATCAACAAAAAAAATAACCTTGAGGGAGACACTTGAATGAATTTACTTTTATTTTCATTTAGAGTTTAGATACAATTAATAATAAATTATATTGAAGATTTAATAAGTGACAGTTACGTTCACTTCTAATCTTCAAATGACTTTCGTGGACGTTGATTCTGCAAGTTACGAGCAAAATTTTGTTTACATTCTTGTGGAATTTATTTTTAAAGGCGACCGATGACCGCGCTTAAAGCCTTTGAGCTTTCATATTTTCATGGAAAATAATTTCAAAGGAAGCCTTTGAGGAGTCTAGTCTTTATACCTAACCTTGATTAAACCTGTATGCATACACCAACCTTTTATAAAATATATAATACAATTGTGGTGACATAATAGCTCTTTTTTTATTATATTCTTCATTTTCATTTTATTATAAGTGTTATTTTTCTTATCAAAAAGGAATTCCCAAAAAATATAATACAGACTCTTGAGAAATCAAAAACATCTCAAGATAAAAAATTATCTACAATTATTTTTAAATTAATTTTTATAAGGTACAAAATAAAAAATTTTATAATAAGAATGTTATTGATCTCATTTCTATTTACAGAGAACAGTAACTTCTTAATTCAACGAATAGTTTCATCATTAATTTTTACATTGAGACCATCCAAGAGGATAATTCATTTTTCTTTCAAATTTAAATTGCTGAATTCTTTTGATTTCTTAATTATGTAGTGACCATGAAGAAGAAGCGTACCGAATCATTTCACCCACGTGTTGATATTCCCACTAACAAACCCAGGTCAGAAAAATTCGTATACCTATGGTGAATCATCAGATGAAAGATCAAACGAAAATCAGAATTAAGAAAAAAGGTTATCTACCAAAAGAATCAGATCAAAGATTTTAGTGACATTAGGAGTAAATATAATATAACGTGTTAAAAATTACAATTTGAAAAAGAAATATTGAAAATTTCTTAAAAGTTAAAGATGAGACCACTTTTTGATAATAATTAAAAATCCGGAAACTATAAAATGATTCTCTCATAAAATAAAATAAAGATCGTTACTTACGCTTCACTGAAGCCATTGACGTGTAATATCCTCATCTGTTTGACGATAGTGCTTTTTCCCGACTCTCCCGCACCTGAAAACAACATTTGGAAAAATGTAGTACTTTTATTATTTTATCAAGAATCTCCGACTTACTAATTAAAATGGAACAGTGCCATATCAATTTTTTTTATCATATCAAAATAAATTTTAAACTGAGGAAAACATTTTTTTATCTAAAAAATAATTCTGTAGATTCCAGTCTATTACAATATGTATAATTTTAGGCAGTACGGAAATTTCCATACAACTAGCACACAACATGATTTAGGCCGAGACTATTGTTGCGGAAAATTCCGTAACATTATCCTCGGCCATAATTTTAAACAAAAATACATATACCTCAAAGGGATAAATTCAAATCTTTGAGAATTAAATTCATTAAAGTCTACTTTATTCTGCTAATATGCTCCCTCAATTATTTCGGTTTCAGGTTTTTAATTAAAGTTCCTTAAGATATCATTCACTTGGCCGTAATTATTAAATGGAAAAAAATTAAATTAGCAGATGTCGCTCTATTAAGCTTGATCGGATTACAACAGTGCCTGTTTCGCACATAATACAAACAATGTGTATACATTCCAAACAATGTTTTTAAGAGTTTAAATTTCATAGATATATTTCACAAAAATTCAAAGCGAAATAAAAATAATGCATTCCACATTGGGCCATTTCAGTAAGAAATAAAATAAGCAATAAATTTCAAAAACGCAATTCTATAAAAATTTAAATTTTTATTTGTACGCAGATAAAAGAAATTCCACTTCTTACAAACCAAATTGTGTAAAGAACAAACTTGACACAAAAAAGTCCGCACAAACTGACAATTTCCTAAAATCCAATTTTTTGCTCATTAGAGGCAGATATAGGAACATAAAATTATTGTAACAGGGTTCCACAGAAAGAGGAGTATAAAATTATTGTAACAGGAAAACAGGGTTCCGACATGTTTCGAAGCCAATTTAGACTTCCTCATCAGGCAGAAAAAATAGTACATTTCGATACGTGTGTGAGAGGTGATTATTTAGCGCACGAGACGTTTTTCGCACGAGCGAAGCGA
>JBAGKK010487074.1:0-16249 GCA_037177015.1 Euceroptres primus
TGAAATAGTGCCGAATCGTTTACCAATTGCTTCAGTAAGCATTTCTACTAATTTTTAGTAGAAAACTACTAATTAATTATAGAAAACTACTAATTCACGTAATAAGGGTTACTAATTTATTTAGTAAGCCTTACTAAGTAAATTAGTAGTTTTATGCCATTAATTAGTAGTTTTCTACCATTAATTAGTAGTTTTCTACTAAAAATTAGTAGAAATGTTTACTGAAGCAATTGGTAAACGATTCGGCACTATTTCATTAGTAGAAAACTACCAATTCAGATTTAGAGAGTATGGTATAAATCCTATGGTATAAAACAGTATAAAATGGTATAAAATAAAAAATTTTAATCTTATATTATAATAATTATATTATTATAACATAAAAGTGGTAAAAATCGATATCATAGGTGTACATGTGTTTGCTGAAATCCTGGACGATCCATCATATCGGTATTCTGCAGACCTTTTTACAGATAATCTGTGGTTTTCGAATAACCTACTTAAATCAAAATAAGATTTAGACATATTTATTTTATAATTCTTAAAACAGATTCTATTTAGTAAATACTATTTTCAAAGCCAAGAAAAAATGCTAATTGAATCGATATTAAACATCGAGCCAATAAAACAATTTAAAAAAAATTATAGTCTTTTTTTCTGTGATTTTTAATGTTGCTTTTGCATACTATTTTCAGTGTCAGCATTTTTATAGTAAAGCACTTTTTCAAAAACTTTAAAGCACTTTAACTTGTCTGTTTTAATATTATCTCTCTGGTTTGCAACATGGAAACAATAAAATTATATGAAGCGTAAATGTGAGTATATATCCAACAATAAAATTGCTCGATCGAACTCCCAAGCGTAGTGGAGACATTAATTACGCTTCACTCGTTCAAACCTCAAACCCCACTTAATTCCCGGATATTAACACTCGATGAATACTAAGCACGTTCAATATCTTCGGCTTTAAAAAATCTGAAAATAATTAATTTCAAAGTATCTTCTCTACTTACACCATCGATTTATACTGCGATTATAAACTAAGACTCGAAATTAAATTTTTTTATCTTCAGAAAAAGAAAGAAACTTTTCAGGAAAAAAATTCTTAATAGGAATTATTACAACAGTTTTAATTGATGAAGTTTTTCAATATTATTTCTGATAAAATGGAATAAATTTTTCTTAAAATATAGAATTAACATTTTAGTTTGATCCACTTTAGAAGACTTTCACTATTGGTGAAAAAAATACGCTACCGCCAGTAATTACCGGTTCGTCTGTTTTTTCAGTACTGGTGCCGAAGTGCATTCATTTTTATAAAAATAAATTACAACCTTTTCCCCCTATAATCATACGAAAGCTAATAAAATCATGCGTCAAACAAGCCTAAGTTCAAAGCAATACGTCAATTCTATAAGAAGATATTGCAAAAAAAAAACGTCAAATTTTGATGTTTTTGAAAAATATCAATAACCCTGAAAATATTTAATATTTTTTAAAATTCTCAGGTTCAGTTTTAAGATAAATTGCCGTAAAATTTCAATGAACTATTTATATTTTTGGAATTTTTTCCTTAGTGGCTGCCAAAGGCTGAAATTCTTACAAAAGTCATTCGTAAAAAAGTCGTATGAATTAAAAAATATATTATTACTAACATGTTTTTGAAAAATATCAATAACTCTGAAAATATTTAATATTTTTTAAAATTCTTGGGCTGCTTTTAAATGTAATCATACATTTTTCATTTTTTGCGACTTTTTTGTAGTAATTTAAGCTTTTGGCTGACAATAGAAAAAAATTCAAAAATATATTAATAGCTCATCGAAATTCTACGGCAACTTGTCTTTAAAATGAGCCAAAGAACTTTTAAAAATATTAAATATTTTCAGAGTTATTGATATTTTTTAAAATATCGAAATTTGATGTTTTTATAGAACTGACGATTTGCCTTGAATTTGGGCTTGATTGACGCATAATTTTAGTAGCTTTTGTCCAATTAGGGGAAAGTTGCCTAAGACAGGCTACCTCCTCAGACGGGCCACCCTTAATATTTTTGTATGAAAACATTATATTCATCACTTACGTATGAAGATACTTGCTCAGCAGAATTCTAATTATTTTGAAAGTGTTTTTTTCTAAATTAAAAGTAAATTAAAAAAAATATAAAGGGAAAATTATTTTTGTACATTAGAGAACGAACTTTTACGTGTTTTAGAAGTTGTGATTTAGTAACTTCTAATGATTTGAAGGAGTAAGTTACCTTTTTTTTATAGATAATTTAAAACTGTAAACTGTAAACTTTGCAATTGTTACCTAAGTTTTATTAATTTTTATGCCGTTTAATGAAAATATTAAAAATATTGTGAGCATGCGAAATTCCTAAGACGGGTCCCGCTTAGGTGAGAAAACTGTAGATAAAAGCGTAATCTACTTTATCTATGAATTACCGACGGTACACCGAAAATACGTTAGGTATTTAAATTT
This sequence comes from Euceroptres primus, assembly GCA_037177015.1. Taxonomy (NCBI): domain Eukaryota; kingdom Metazoa; phylum Arthropoda; class Insecta; order Hymenoptera; family Figitidae; genus Euceroptres; species Euceroptres primus. The sequence goes on from JBAGKK010487074.1 coordinate 2,485, forward strand.
TCCGCCATAATTAGTACCTTTTCTAACCTCTTTATTGCTTTTTGATCATGAACAACAAATTTTTAAAAATATGTTTATGTACTTTAGATAAATATTACATTTTACATAAATATTACACAAATTACTTTACGTAAATTCTTGATCTACGATGTAAAAAGTTCGTGATTTTTGTAAATACTTATTTTCCGTTAGACCTTATTTAACTCTTATTTTACGTTTTGTAATGAATTTTACATGAATAATGTAATAAATTAATAATAATAATAATAATTTTACATAATAATGTACAGAATATGTTTAAACAGTTCGCTCTGAATAAAATTTATCAATGGCAAGTGTTCAATAACATCATTTTTTATAGTTTTTAAAAGGTACCCGTCTTGGAGTACCGGGTTGCCTAAGACGGAAAAAATACATATTTTTTTGAACATCCAAATTTATAGCCTTTCAAACATTTTTTGGACTTTTAAGCATATGAACTTTGTAACGCAAACATGAAACTATGATGTCAGTAATCGCTTTTGCTTCTGAAGTTCCTTAAAATCAAACATTTTCGGAAAATATGGAAGAGGGGCCGTCTTAGATAACTTCCCCCAATAGGGAAAAATTTGTAATTTTATATTACAAAAATTAATTAACTTTAGCACCTGCTGAAAAAAACAGGTGTTCCGATAATAATTACTAACGGTAAAGTAATGGAAATTAGAAAATAAAGAAGAAATAGATTTAAATTTATTGACACTGTTTTCAAAATCTTTTCTGTATCTGGCAAAATGTTTTTTGCTTTTAAAAGATCAATGTGAATATTTTATTGACTCAACGTGAAAGGTAATATTAAAAATGTAAATTTATTTAATTCTTTTGCAGAAAGCACGGGCGAAGATGAGGATAACATCAGGGGTGTGGGAACCCCTGATGAAGGGGGTGGTAACGAGGTAGAATATCACTATCAGATGACAATGTCAGGCAGCTCAAGGGATTATTCCTCCGCGGGGGGTTACCTCCACGGGGTCAACCAGCACTTGAACTTTGATCCCGAGAACCCACCACCACCTCCGCCTCTACAAGGCCATTTGGCTACCCATCAAACAATGCATTTTCTCGAAAAACCAGAAATTGACAAAAAAGTCAAGGTAAGAACAAAAAATATTCATTTTTAAACATATCTATTAAAATATTATAGTCACTACATGAATGATCATCTAAAAACGATTGCGGTCATATTTCATTAAAAAATTTTTAATTGTTCTATAATTATTTCTTACGTCTCTAGATTCGATTCGTGTATTTTAAGTATGATAAATTATTTTTCATTAAGTCAAAAATAATTTTTAAAAACATGTGGACATGTGGAACATGGCGACATACTGTAGGAAAAAAATGACTTTTTTTTGTTCAAAATAACGTACAGCCCACAAATATTGACCGATTTTGACAAAAAAAGTTTGAAAAAAAAGCTGATAAAATTTTCCAGAGAGTGGTTGAGCCTGATTTTTGATTTAGTTTTCCAATTTTTTTTATAAATAAACAAATATGATGAAAAAAATGGTCATTTTTTCTATTTAACGTTCCCGATGCTCATCAATAATAGAAAAATTGTTGCAATCACCTACTTTACACAAAGTAACATTAGTAAAAGATGTCCCATCATGATATAATAAATAAAAAAATTTGTTATAAACAAATTATTTGATGAAAGTGTGCTTTCTATAATTTTCAATAATTTTACATTTTTTAAAGCTATATTGCAAGAAATTTGTATGGAAACAATACTATAGCGGAGAAAATTTCTCTTAAGATAATTCTTTTAATATTATAAACAAATTTAATAAACAACTGCATTACTTTACTTACAAATGCATTTGTCGACAGAAAAGTTCGTTTTTTTTCGATGTCAGTTCCTTTAAGTAGGAAGTTCATGATAATTTCAGCAAAATTCATAATTTGTTGATAAATTTTATGATTTTTTTTCAACAAATTTAATAAACAAATGCATTATTCGGGCATTTGTCGACGAAAAAATTCGTGTGTCTCGATGCCAGTCCGTTTAATTGGGAACTTCATGCTAAAATCAGCAAAATTCCTAATTTGTTGATAAATTTTATGAGTTTTTTAAACAAATTTAATAAACAAATGCATTATTTGGGCATTTGTAGACATAAAAATTCGTTTTTTTCAATTTCCTTTTAATTAGGCACTTAATGATAATTTCAGCAAAATTCATAATTTGTTGATAAATATTATGATTTTTTAAACAAATTTAATAAACAAATGCATTATTCGAACATTTGTCGATGGAAAAACTCGTTTCTTTCAATGTTAGTCCTTTTAATTGAGAACTTCCCGATAATTTCAGCAACATTCATAATTAGTTGATTAATTTTATGTCTTTTTTAAACAAATTTAATTTAAAAATGCATTTTTCGGGCATTTTCCGACGGAAAAGTTCGTTTTTTTTTCAATGTCAGACCTTTTAATTGGGAAGTCCATGGTAATTTAATCAACATTCATACTTTGTTGATAAATTGTATGATTTTTCAAAACAAATTTAATTTTAAAAATAAATTATTTGGGCATTTGTCGACGAAAAAACTTGTTTAAAAAAAAAACATAAAATTAATCAACTCATTATGAATGTTACTGAAATTATCGTGAAGTTCCCAATTAAAAGGACTGACATTGAAAAAAAAAACAATTTTTCCGTCGGTAAATGTCCGAATAATGCATTTGTTTATTAAATTTATTTTAAAAAATCATAAAATTTATCAACAAATTATGAATTTTGATAAAATTATCATGAAGTGCTAAAATAAAAGGACCGGCATCGAAAGAACCGAATTTTCCCGTGTGCAGATGCCCGAATAATTCATTTATTTATTAAATTTGTTTTAAAAAATCATAAAACTTATCAACAAATTATGAATTTTGCTGAAATTATATGAAGCTCTTAATTAAACGGACTGGTTTCGAAAAAAAACGAATTTTTCCGTCGACAATTGCCCGAATAATGCATTTGTTTATTAAATTTGTTTGTAATATTAACAAGAATAATCTTAAGAGAAATTTTCTCCGTTATAATATTGTTTCCATCCAAATTTCTTGCAATGTAACTTTAAAAAACCTAAAATTATTGAAAATTATAGAAAGCACACTTTTAACAAATAATATGTTTATGAAAAATGTTATTGGTTATTATATCATGATGGAACATCTTTAACTAATGTACTCTACCAAACGTAGGCGATTGCAACAATTTTCCTATTATTGACAAGCACCGGGAACATCAAATAGAAAAAATAGCCATTTTGTTCGTCATATTTGTTTATTTATACAAAAAATTGAAAAAATAAATAAAAAATCAAGCAATAGCAATAGTGAATTGTACAGATGTTTATTCGCGGAATTGAGAGCAAATGGCGTCTTTCGTTAAAATAAAAATAAAATAAAATAGAAAACGGACGTTAGAGTGCCAATCCAATTTTCGCTAGTTTCCTCCACGATGTCTCAAGAATCAACGAAAGTTTTCTTGCTGTGTATAGCTTCTCTACTTTTTTATTGGCCTCTCGGAAACTTCGCATCCATTTTATATTTTACCTCTAATGCTAAAGAGCGCAGACGTTTTAATATTAATGAGACTTTACTCTGAGCTTTCTGACTGTGATTTTTTCGATTAATAATAATTAATAATGCTATTTTCACTATAAAAAATAGAAAATTGTGATAATCTTATTCAAAAACCAATAATATTATCATAAGCTTTGTTTTTTCATCATGTTTAGCTATCGTTTTAGAGTTTGAAAAAATGCAAATGAGTTTAAAATAAATGAATGCGAATAAACCTTTGAACAAGAAATTATCAAAAATTGAGTCATAAATTAGGGACTTCTGTTAGAAAGTTAGTTTCGTAGGAAGGGTTCAGTCAGCCTTTTCCTCTTTCCCTTTGAGATTACAAACTTCAATGTCGTACAACTTTGGCTACACTTTGAACTTAAATAACCACTCTTGTGTATAGCAATTAAGGAAAATGAAAACAAGAACTTAAATTAATGAAGCTTGTTAGTTTGAATTTTTGTATGACAATTATTTCTTCCAAAAATACCATAGAAACATAAAGAACACTTTTTAATAACAGATAATTTTTAATAGACAATTATATTTTAAAATAATAAATAAACTGTTTAAGAAATTGTAAATATATTTAGAACTTCTCGAAAATTAATTAAAATCAATTTAATACCCTATGAATTGTATGGCATTAATTTATTGTAGTTTGCTTTTCATTTGAACACGAAAAACACATTTTTCTACATGCAAAGGTCATTTAAGAGATTTATTGTCCAGAAAAAAAGACGAAACTTGCGACTGAGGTCACCCAAGTAACCACAGGATTGCCTTAATGACATTTCCTATTTCGACGCAAGCGCCCACTTGTTAGTAAATAAAGCCGCAAGTGCTCTTTGAAATCTTTGAAAGTTTGATTAAAAGCAGTCTACTGGGTGTAAATAACCAATACAGCAAATATCTTGGAAAAACCTTCTAGTTCAAATTGATTTCCAACTTTTTCAATAAATTATCAAACTCTTTGAACAATCTGAATTTTATTTCCAAGAGAAATTAAATTTTTCAGCTCTGAAGTATTTTAAATTTTAATCATTCCAATTCATGATCGAATATGAGCTTGAAATACGAAGAACCTCTTACGAAATTGAAAGATAAATTTAAGTGCAGTTAAAGAAACACACATTTATGTTTAAAAAAATATTTTTCATAGCAACAAATAATATTTTTTGATAAAATAGTATGAGGGAAACTAAAATAGAACTGTCAGTAGTCAAGGAAGGTACGTGCAAGACCATACGGGCTGACTCTTATCTCCTTCTACTACTTATTCATCGCTTTTGTTCCTTGATGTAGATAAATTGGCATTGTCTCTGTATGTTAATAACTTGCAGTACGTGTCTCAGAATATTATACGAATGTATGGAAATATTAATTCATATGACACAAAATCAAGAAAATAATCTTATACACGATTTTTTATATTAAAAATATTATATATTAAATGTATTAAAAAGTAGTAAGAGTTTAGCATTGAAATTTAAATACTTCAAAAGAAATTTAAAAAATCATTACTCTCTACAAAAGTCGTAGATCAGCATGACTAGGAAGTTTTGCACATTTTTTTATTCATATCGAACTTGCGAGAGCGTCACCATCTGCGTTAGCTGTTAGGTGATAACAGTATTCAAGGATGACAATTATTCAGAGTGATGGATATGACACTCTTACAAATGCACATTTGTTGCCAGTCCGAATTTCATATCAGACTGAACATCGAGTTTTTCATGCACTGTGAAACTGGGAAGAATATTCTGGTAGCTGAATAACGAATTTTTATTTATCAATAAAAAGAAGTTAAAATAAAAATAGAATTTATATTATAAATATTTTATTCTGTTGTATTTGCAGACAATAAACAAAAGATATTCAAACTTTAAAGCTCTCAACCAATTCAGAAGCATTTCGAAAAGAGAGTATTCGAACTTTAGAGTTTCCAAACCAGAAAATATTCGAAAGCTCTGAATTTTAAATAATCAAATCTGGAAAAACTTAATTATTAAAGTGTTTAAACTTTAAAGTGTCTTTGATTTTAAATTTAAAGACATCCTAAGCAAACAAATTTATATCTTTAAGGGTATGTGATACATAATGATGTCACGAATTACCGACCGATTTTTATGTATAATCAGCGGGTTTAATAAGCGAGAAACGCAAATATAATGCTGAAATTTTGGGAAATAATAAGGAATATATCAAAAAATTTATGTTTGGTGCGTTTCAATTTTTATTTTTAAAAAATTTTTTTAAATAATTTTCTTGCGTTTCAGTTTTTATTTTGAAAAAATATTATCAAATTTTTTTTTCAAAACTAAAACTGAAAAGCACCAGGCATCGATCCCTTCATATATTCCTTATTATTTCCCAAAATTGCAGTATCCTATTTACATTCCTCTCTTAATAAACCCGCTGAATATAAATAAAAAATCGGTCGGTAATTCGTGACATCATCACATACCCTTAAAGAATTCAAATTAAAGTTATAATTTTAAGTTATAATTATAAATTTATAATAAATTGTAAATTCAACTGAAAAAAACAAATGAGGGGATTAAAGGGTGGCATTCCAAAAGGGCATAAACGCCATTTTGTCGAAAATGATATTATTTACTCAAAAAATCAGATAAATTGTAATACACTTTCTGACAAAAGGGATTTTTTATAATGCCATTTATCAATTTTTTTCAATTTTTCAATTTTTTCATTGTTTTCACATTTTTTTGAATTTTTTAAAAAACTTTTGCAACTATTTGCAATATTTTGGAACTTTTTGCAATTCCATAACTCCAAATCTTTTTCGCATTTGCGTCTTTGAATTGAAAATTAGAGGTACACATCGCGGTCGAAAATTAAGAAAACAAGTGCCTCGTTGGAAAAAAATTCTCCATTTACTTAGAATTCAATGACTTTTTTCCATCAAAATTTTCACGCCTCAATCACAGTAAAAAAGAATACGTAAAATTGTTACACCTTAAGGGCATGTGATACATTTTGATGTCACGAATTACCGGCAGGGTACAAAAAATAAAGGGTACTATTTTTAAGCAAAAAAAGATATCGCATTGAAACTTAAGAGATTAATAGAAAACATGGTGACGTAGAGCTGTTATGTCTTGTTTTTCAAGAATTTTGAATGCAAATTTTTTAAAACATTTTTGAAAAACTAGACATAACAGCTCTACGTCACCATGTTTTCTATTAATCTCTTAAGTTTCAACGCGATATCTTTATTTGTTATACGCCGAATATTTTTTATACTCCGTCGTTAATTCGTGACATCATAAAATATTACATGTCCTTAAAATCGTTTGGATTAAATTCAGTAAAATTTGCCTGAATTTAAGCAAAATTTATTCTGAATTTAAGACTCAATTCTAAAATATTCATGTAACGTGGTATTAAATTTACACCAACATTATTTAAATTAAGACAAAATTGTACTGAATTTAATCAAGATCATTTTAATGTGTAACAATTTTAAGTATTGTTTAAGTATTGTTTAAGTATTTTAAGTAAATTAATAATTTAAGTATTGTTTTTACTCTTAAGTACCCGGGAGCAAGCATTTGTTCTTTTTCGAAATTGAAAATTGGATTTTTAATCAGCGCTCGAAGTTGAAAAATGTGTGTGCCTGGAACAAAAAAAACTCCCCATCCATTTTCTCGGAAATTAATGACATTTTCCAATCAAACTTTTTTTGATTCAACTTAGAAACTCAAAAGCTAGAAACAGAATTTTTTATTTCTTCTGAAATTGAAAATTGGATTTTTAGTCACTGGCCAAATTTGAGAAGACGTGCGTGCCGAGCGAATAAAAAATATTCTCCCTCCATTTTGTAGGATCCTAATAACATTTTCGAATCAAACTTTTCATGCTCCAATTCAGCGCTAATGTATCTCGGCAGCAAGTTTTTACTTTTTTTCTAAATTGAAAATTCGATTTTTGGGGGCGCTTTTAATCTTTCCTGCAAAATCGTCAAAATGGCGCTCATGCCCTTTTGGAACGCCACCCTTCATATATTGTCCAGGAAGAATTTAATTAAATTTATATTCAAGGAAAAATTATTTTGTATTAGTTGATGAAGAGGGATCAAGGAACGGTAGTTTTTTGGGACACTTGACGTGTCAAGTTAGAATAAAATAATAATTCCCCGAGAGGAAATCGAGTAAGGCAGTAAGGCGTGGCATGTAGAGTCGAAGAACAGGGGTGCTCGAGAATGTATGAGACGACGATTAGCCATCTTGGCTCTTGAATGACGACGAAAATGAAGGCCACCACTGACGATGAGTGTTTACAGTGGCGCTCCCTAATTGTCAACTAACCACACCCTCGACAAACAATTTCCATCATCCTGCTCCTTAAACTCCTTTCACCCCACCACAATAAATATTTCCTAATCCTAGAAACCACATTTACAAGCACAACTTCTTAACCTTTCGATCAAAACTTCTGCACTCTTATTCTTAATATAGTTCCAAAATTCTAGTTTCTCTTCAAAAAAAAAAAAAATTAGACAAAAAATTTAAGGAAGAATCGAAAGTAAAATCCAATAAAAATTTAATCTCAGCGTACATTTCCTTAGTTTTTAATAGTAAAAAAATTTTTTATTTAATATTTTTCAGTGGAAGTGTGAACAATTTCATCCCGAATAAAATGAGCTATCAAAGCTTTCAATCGGAAAAAATTATGAATTTCTTTAATTCGGTCCGATTTCCGTCGAAAATAGCTAAACTCTGTGTATCGGTTCCGAATTGAAGAAATTTATTATTTTTAACCGATTGAAACTTTTAATGGCGCATTTTATTCTAGATAAAATTGTTCACACTTCCACTAAGAAAAATTGGACCTAAAAAAGTGTTTGCTATGAAATACGAAGCAAATGAACGATTGGACTAACTCTTTCCGATTGTGTCCAATAATTTCTCCAATTTCTGGAATAATCTAGTAAACTTTTTAAAATATTAATAAATTTTGGGAGATTCTTTAAGATTTTATAAGGTTATAGGAAATTTCAAAAAAAAAAAAAATTTTAGAAAACCCAGAAGACATGGTTATGGAAGAGTTTAGAAGATTTGATTATGAAGAATTTCGAAAGACATTGAAAGAGTCCGGATGATTTAGAGGCAGTCTAGAAAATTTTAGAAAATTTGGGAAAAGTTTAGAAAGTTTCTAGAGGATTCTAGAAGACTCTGAATCTCTAAGATTTTAAAACTGTGACATGCGCTTTTAAATGTCTTAAATTTTTATATAAAAGGGAGGAAATTTTCAAAAATAGGGATTTTAGGGGCTATTGAGAGAAATAGGGAGAAACTATGAGGAAAAGGAGAAAATAGGGGAAAATGGGGAATAGGGACTGACTGTGATCCCTGAAAAATGTATGAAATGCAATTTCATTTATGCATTTCTTACTAAAGGAAAATGTGGACTAGTTTTCGACTTTGTAGGAAAATATAAAATGATCACTATGTTCTTTTGTTTCAATTTTGAAAAAAAAACTAAACAATCTCATGGGAAATAGGAAAACCATATTAAAATTTTGAATTTATTAAAAAAGCAGGGATCACAGCGGTTCAGAAGTTCAATTTTAGGAAAAATAGGAGATTTATTTTTCGAGAAAAGGGGGAATTTGTTTATTTGAAAAATACCAAGGAAGCCAATAAAAGTTAATAAATGCAACATTTTTATAAAAAGACTCAAATTTCATTAACGAATAAAATTGTATTGAGTGCAACTCAACCACCAATTAAATCATAAAAATATTGTCAGAGGCCTTATGATATTTCCAAAAAGAAATTTAATGACACGAAGTTAACGAAAAAGTTAAATTCCGACAACAAATATTTGCGAAAAAAAATTTGTGGACTAAAAGTTAACAACGCATAAAAATTTTCGGCTGCTAAAATTCCTGATAAGAATTTAGATCTCTGAATTATGAAATTATGTAGTGAACCAACAGTCATGATGGTTCACATACGCATACAACATCATGAAATTATGAAAATTTTTAATTTTCAACAAGTCAATTCCCAAAATGAGTCTGCTAAAGTTGTCCAGCATTATCCAGAACCTTCAAAAATTTCCCAGGATTTTTAAAATCTTTTACAGAGATATCTAGACTTTTTCAGAGTCCTAAAATCTTCTAAAATCTTCAAAAACACCCCAAAACCTATTATGATTTTTAAAAATATTTTGTACTGATTCAGAATCTTTTAGAATTCTCAAAAATCTTTTGAATTCTGCTCTAAACTTCTAATATCTTTTAGTCTCTTCCAGATTTTTTCTAGATTTTCAAAAATTCTATAGAATTTTAGGAATATATTTTGAAATTCTAGAGGGTTATGGGTGTCTGTTGCAGATTTTAAAAGGTCCTAAAAGATTCTACAAAATTCTGGAGTTCAAAATATTCTGGAGGGTTCCAGAGGATTCTGGAACCTAGTATATTGTTTAAAATATTAAAGAATTCTGAGAGATTCTTTAAGATTTTATAAGATTATAAGAGAACCCAAAAAAAAAGAATCTAGAAAATCCAGAAGATATTAGACGGTTATGTAAGAGTTTAGAAGATTTGATTATGAAGAATTTCGAAAGACATTGAAAGAGTCCGGATGATTTAGAGGCAGTCTAGAAAATTTTAGAAAATTTTGGAAAAGTTTAGAAAGTTTCTAGAGGATTCTAGAAGACTCTGAATCTTTAAGATTTTAATACTGTGGCACGCGTTTTTGAATATTATAAATTTCTACTTGAAAGGGGAGAAAATTCTCAAAAATAGGGATTTTAGGGGATCTTGAGAAAATATGGAGAAAGGGGGAAAATAGGGGAAAATGGGGCACAAACATTGACTTTGATTCCTGAAAAATGTATGAAATACATTAATTGGTTTTATGTATTTCTTGCTAAAGCAAAATGTGGACTACTTTTCGAAATTTCTTCGTGAGTGGATATAAAATGGAAATATCTGTCCTCAGTTCAGTTGCAATTGCTAACTTTAGAGGAAAGTCATCCCCGAGCTTTTTCATACTTCCGCACCGAAGAGTACAAGAAATCAACTCGTTGGTCAATGGAGAACCATTTCCCCTTTTAATTGATTTCCGTCTGACGTCCCTCCGGTTTTTTATTCGACCCAACTATCTAGACCGTAAGGGATAACGGACTACGAACCGGAATGGCCCATGAGAACTAGACCATTCGTAATTGGAAAGTGGAGAAAATCCAGTTGAAATAGATGCAGTCCAAAAAATCCCCTATCGTTTTCAAACTCCAATTGATCTAAAGCTTTTGAGCTGCACCTCAATTACATTATTATATTACACTAAACACTTTCGAAATCACCTCGAATGAATTTTCTCTCATTTTGATAAAACAAATTTCGAATAACTCCCTGCTGATGGATCGGTACTTAATCTAGTACTTTGCTAGCATTTCAAAACTGTTTAAATAAAATGAGAAATCGTGTAACAATTTTGTAATATTTTTTTGGTAATATTTTTAGAATTTGTTTATCGATTAACAATAATTTAAGCTTTTATATTTTATAATATTTTTAGAATTTGTTTATCGATTAACAATAAATTGAGCTTTTTCTTGACTAAAACAATTTCAGAGGCACAGCATTCATGGTATGATGGAGGAGGAAAATGTGATAAGGCCTCACCAGGAAATGGGCAGCCTCTCATTGGATGAAAAGAAATTTCTTCTGGCTGTTGAACGTGGAGACGTGGCTTCAGTTAGAAGGTAATAGTTTCAAATTATTGTAATTTATTAAATTTAAATTTCTGTATTTAATGTGAATGTATTTATTAATATCAATCTCATTCCATAAATGAACTGTTCTTATTGTCCAACTTCTTTCGTTGCATTCAAAGTTTCATCTGTTCTAATTTTATATAAGTTTTTCTTTGAGATTTTGCTTTTAATTTTCAGATTCTAACATCATATTTTCCCATGCATTGGTAAAGTGCACACTTAATCATAATTTAATACTCACTTTGGCCCATATAACCCCTAACAAATAGACTACAAACCAAGGATTATGTTCATAATTTCCATGAAATGAAATTGACGATTAGAACCCTTTTAAACACTCGCTTTCATAATAGCAAAATTAGCTAGTATTATAATTTACGTATTTTTGCATGATCCACTAAAATCTACTAAAAGTTGTTTTATTTACGTTAAATTTACGATAAATTTATTTACGATTGTTTTATTTACGATATTTTACATTATCCACTAAAATCTACTAAAAGTTGTTTTATTTACGATAAATATTTTTGATAAAAAAGTATTTTATTTCAGTAATTAGAAAGTAGTGTTTATTCTGAAGAAGCGTAAATGTTTTTAAAATTAAGATGCTCTTTAAAATGTAAACCCCTTGCCTTATCTAAATTTCCATGATTTCAAGATTTTCAACTGTGGACTTTTAAAATCCTTCAATTATAAAGACTTTCTACCTTTAAAATATGTGTATAAAGGCTTTATTCTTTTATATCATTCCAACTTATAAAGCACTGAGGCTAGGATTCTTTCATTATAAAAACAAAAGTTCAAAGCTATGAGAGTTAAATTCATTCAAACCTCAAAGCTTTCAATTTCAAGCACCAACTTCCTTTTAATTAAAATTTTCTCTCCACACTCCCTGAATCAAAAAATAAATTCGTTAATTCTTTCTTGAAAGCTGACTCTCCCAGTTAATTTCATAAAAACAAAGGCAAGAAATTAAATATTAATTCGGAAATTTCAAAGTTTGCTAATTGATTCTACCAGATTTTGGAGACAAGTCTGGATCATTATAAGACAAATATTGATGTTTTGAATAACACCCCAAGACACGTGGCCCAGAAATTTTCTACTGAGCATATCCTTGAAATTAGGGACTCGATTGTCCTCGTAGTTAGCCACATTATTTACTCAGCTATTTACATCAGACAGATACCTAATCCTAACGCACTAGACGAACCTCTTCTCTATTCCTGTTGAATTTGAGTTGAAGAACACAATTATCCCGGAACGCTCTAATTCTCTTGAAACGAGCACAAAGAGGATATATTTCCAGATCATCAAAGTATTACGCAAGCTTGAGTGTATTGACTATTTACATATATCTATATATCATCTATTTGAAAATGAAAGTGAGAAATCAAATTTCTGATCTGTTGGTAGTACTAATTGCAAGATCGTTTTTATTATAAATATGTTCTGAGAAAAAGATTTGTTTGATGTTTCTAATTTGTATCCTTTCAGAGTTCAATTTCTTTCAAAAATTCCAGACGTATAGAATTTCGTAAAAAAAAATCAACCCCCAAATTACGTTGTAATTAAGTACGTAGTAATTATTTGAGACCAGTATCCATTCTGTAGACAAAATTCCCGTAATCTGGAAACATTGTACAACAAATACCCCCTCTTTATACCTGTAACTCTCCCTTAAATAGAATAATCGAGCCCCAAAATAATTAACAGGAATGAATTAATATACTTGAAACCCTTCCTTAAATAAAATAATTAACCCCCAAAATAATAACACGAGTGGAACCGAGTCAGTCGTGAATCGCCTGTTAATGCGACATGTTTCGTTTTAAGTTTGGTGCTCGTCATTTCGACACACCCTTAGAATTTGTGTTTCTGTGTTCCTTCTTTTATCACTAAAAATCACTAAATTCTCTAAAAAATCACTTTTGTAAACAGTGCCTTTAAAAAAGTGTGTGAATTTTTATTCGTACCGTGATATCGAGTGATGGTATACTTATCCTTTTTACTTTTTAAAATAAATTTTTACATCGTTCCAAAATTCTTCTAATTTTCTTTAAAATTTAAAAGCTTTCAAAGTTACGAATTTACAAAAGTACGCAACTTTAAACAATTTTTTTCAATTATTTAAATTTTATATACAAATATAACTTCGTCTTCAGCGTGGCCACAAAAATTGATTTTTAAAATTCCCTAAATTTTCCCTGACTTTTCCATGACCAATTTTTACCACAATTCCACAAACAACTCCACAACTCCCTTAAAATCTTTTTAAATCTCGTGAAGTCCGCGCAGGAAGTCGTGGAAGAGAAGGTCAAAAAAGAAGTCACTCGTCTTTACGTCTAAACGGGACGTCGGGCTTTTGCCCTTATTTATACTATTCTTTTTAATTTGTATTTTA